>LPNX010258232.1:7926-22493 GCA_001517045.1 Pseudotsuga menziesii
TGATAGATGGCATAAATGAGATCATCTCAGTCTTGAAATTCCTTGAATGGTTATTGTGGAATTCTTCCTTTACTTGACCAAGTTGCAGATTTGGTTAGAGTAGGAGGAGTGTACATAAATAATCTCACATCCCATATTTAGTTTTCGGTTTTGCAAATGATTTTTAGTAGTATGCAATAGATATGGTTTAGTTCAATAAGACTCCATCAAAATGGAGCACTCCTACATGACCCGACAAATTGCAAGTTTTTAGTTTGTAGTGAAGGGTAAGTAGAGTATGGTTACATGTTGCACAGATGGAATGGAGAAGGCACACGGTCTATTTTTTTTTTAGCAGGTAAGAGTGAGCATGCCATCGCTAGTTGGGGAAAGATGTTGATACCAAAATCTACCCCAATAAAATTGTGTACATTCCCACAGCTTGAATGTAAAGGACCTTGATTTTCATTGGGGAATGGCCAGTGATTTTGATTGGGGAATGGCCACTAGTTTCTTCTCCAAAATGATTGGCCCAAAATCTTCACTCTTTTCACTATCTTGCATAATATTTTCCTTAAACTTAGTCAATTTCCCATCATTACAAAATCCTTGACCATATAATATTTATCTTTTTCTCAAATCCTCACTCTATATGCATTATATTTTTAATAGTTATTATTATTTTAATAAAAAATATTTTCTTAAATTAAAATAATAGTTTCTATTAAAAGAAACCTAAAAAAATATATTTTTTCATATATGAATTACGTTACCATTTTTCATATATGAATTTCACCTACCCATAAACCTACGATTACCATAAAAGATGATTTTTGTTTCAGTTTTGAGGTATTCATCCATTTCCATGACTCACACCTGCCCATAAACCTACGTTACCATAAAAGGATGATTTTTGTTTAAGTTTTGAGGTATTTATCCATTTCCATGACTCACTATAAGTCCACCAACTAAGCATAACACGTCAATAGAAGTCATGGACCGTTGTGTTCATAAATAATAAAGGCTTTTATACTTTGATACATGCCGAATATTCCCGTTAAAGCATATCGCAGGCTGAGGAAATCATTCACCATCAAGTGTTCTTGTATGTCCAGTATTGATGGGAGTATTCAAATGTAAATGTTTAATGAAGCAATAAGCATTCATAGATCATTAAAAGTGAATCCCACCGGTAACCAACCTTAAACACCTAGTGTGCCTAAATGCGAGCATCTAGGAATACAATCAACAGGAAGAGGATTACAGGTGGCAGAGTATCACAATTATCGAGCCATCTTTTATCTTCATTTGTTAATATTATCTATATTGGTTAATATTCTGTATATTTCTAGTCAGAAAATTTGCAGTGGTCAAAAGATCAGTTCTATGATTTCAAGGCTTGATGACGACGAATGCATAAGTGGCAAAGTATTCAATAGATTTGTTCAATCAATATTTGAGGGAACTTAAATAGATATCCTACAAGCAGTTCCAGATAGATTAGCTTAGCTTTTCTTAACAAATAGTCGAACTCATCGTTTGATGATTAGACTGGCAATCAACGAAAAATCCATTTTTCAGTTTTAACGGAGAAAGATCAAGAAGGCATCGAATTCAACAATGAGACGATCAATCCAATTCATTTTAGATTTGATATTCTTTCTTAGAGACCAATTGGCTCAAGATTAAATCCAAAATTCAAGGAACAAATTCAACATCTTAATTGCATGTGGAAGTCTTGTATTATTTTTCAGAATTACAAGGAAACACATAAAAGCAGTTTCCAGATCTCGAGGCATTGTCATATTTTCTACGAAAGATTAAATAATTTTGAGTCAAAGATTGCATTGAGTTGTCAGCTAAGAGGAATATTTTGATCTCTGTTATATCTTACTGTCTATATAATGAACATAAAATTAATTGTAAAAGAAGGGGGAGTTCCAGCCAGGAACGATGAGAGTGTATTGGGGTGTGGAGATCAGATTCATAGTGTTTTTAGGAGACATGTATTATATTTCCAAGTTTATTAATATGCTTTGAGTGCTTGTATGTTAAGACTGTTTTGTTTTAAATTTAAGATGATAAATGTTTTTCTTTATTTATAATTTTTTTAGTTGGATGATCGTTTCCTATTATTGTATATTATGAATGATTTATAGATTATCAATGATCTGAAACAAAGCTTATCTTTTAGTTAAGTTCATTCTGGTATCTTTCTGCCTTGTTTATATTCATACATTCACTATTGAGNCGTTTCTTATTATTGTATATTATCAATGATTTATAGATTATCAATGATCTGAAACAAAGCTTATCTTTTAGTTAAGTTCATTCTGGTATCTTTCTGCCTTGTTTATATTCATACATTCACTATTGAGTAATAAGATATGTTATCCTCAAAACTATAAACTTAATTATCATCTATTTATCAAATTCATTCAAATTTTATTCATTCCTAAATCTTAAGATGTGCTAGCCCTGCTCTTTCTACAGTCTAGGTGCATTTTTTAGCACTACCCCAAAATAAAAAAAAACATGCAACATGTCTAGGTTAAAACATGACTCCTAAATCACCTTCTCTACCTAATTCTTCATGGGATGCAACTAAAATTTCTCAATTTTAATAAATATATTTCAAATCAACTACTTAGGTGGCTCATTGAACATATAAGGAGGCCTACAATACAAAATATTTGACAAAAGACATGACANCCTGATTCTTCATGGGATGCAACTAAACTTTCTCAATTTTAATAAATATATTTCAAATCAACTACTTAGGTGGCTCATTGAACATATAAGGAGGCCTACAATACAAAATATTTGACAAAAGACATGACAGGATTTTATATTCTTATTTAATGGATTCAAATCGATTCCAAAATTCTCATCATGTGTTTCTATTCTAGAATGTCCATCAATTTCTTCAAATTTGACCAATTTAAAATTTACCCACTAAACGAGAAAGACAGAATCCATCTCCCTTATTTGACAATTATTGAGTTTTGTTTGTAAAGATNAATGTCCTTCAATTTCTTCAAATTTGACCAATTTAAAATTTACCCACTAAACGAGAAAGACAGAATCCATCTCCCTTATTTGACAATTATTGAGTTTTGTTTGTAAAGATATAAAATTTCTCAACTTTAACTATGATTGCAACAATATATTTTTTCACCTCGCATAATTTTTTTATTTTTATATTTAATCTTCTTCCATTTTACTTGCATCTTTTGTGTTTACTGACTGCTCAATCATTGATTTTGATCATGATAGGTAATAACTCCCGATTCAATTCTATTCATGGCTAATGCATTCATTTATACATTACATGTGGTGGTTGAGCTTCATCAGCCTTTTCACCTTCCTATGTAACTGTTCAGATTCCTACATAACTGTTTATTTTCTTTAATTATTTACAATATATAATCCCAACGGATTATATTCTAACAATCCCCCTCTTAATTCGAAGGGGTGTTCATAAGTCCGAGCATGTTTCTGAATCTTTCAAACTTTTCTTGTCCAAGCGCTTTGGTGAAGATGTCTACAATTTGATTATTTGTGGAACAATATCGAAGAGGGACTGTCTTGGCCTCTACATGATGTCGAATCAAATGATACTTCATGTTGATGTGTTTGGTTTGATCATGGAATCTAGGATTCTTAGCCAGCTTGATTGCAGAAGTATTGTCAATCAATAATGGAGTGGAGTTCTCTTGTTCTTCTTGCAAATATTCAAGTATCTTCCTGAGCCATACTATTTCTATCATTGTNACTTGTGGAACAATGTCGAAGAGGGACTGTCTTGGCCTCTACATGATGTCGAATCAAATGATACTTCGTGTTGATGTGTTTGGTTTGATCATGGAATCTAGGATGCTTAGCCAGCTTGATTGCAGAAGTATTGTCAATCAATAATGGAGTGGAGTTCTCTTGTTCTTCTTGCAAATATTCAAGTATCTTCCTGAGCCATACTATTTCTATCATTGTGTCAGCTATAGCCACATATTATGCTTCTATTGTTGAATCTGCTGGAACTGACTGTTTGCGTGATCTCCATGAGACAGCTGCTGATCCAAGACTCATAGTGTATCCAGAAGTTGATACTCCAGTCTCCTTATCGCCATCAAAATCTGAGTCTGAGTACCCAATAAGTTTGAAGTCATCCACTTTAGAGTACTTGAGTCCAATGTCTTGAGTCCCCTTCAAGTATCTTAGAACTCTTTTTGTAGCTGACTAGTGTCCTTCACAAGGTTTATGCATGAACCTTGAAAGTACGCCAACAACATAAGAAATATCTGGTCTAGTTGTTGTAAGGTAGATAAGACTTCCTACAAGCTGTTGATACTTGGTCGCATCCTCAAATTCTTTTCCTTCACTTGATGTGAGCTTCATTTACTGTTCCATTGGAGTAGATATAGGGTTGCATTCTGTCTTGCAAAATTTGTTTAGTAGTTCTCCCACATATTTTTTTCTGAGATAGGAATATGTACTTAGGATGTTGAGTGACTTCAATTCCTAAGTAATAGTGGAGATGTCTCATATCTATCATTTCAAAGATCTTTTTCAAATCTTTCTTTATGGATGCTATATAGCTCTCATTGTTCCCTGTCATCGAAAGATCATCTACATACACCACAAGATACACAACAGATCTTCCAACTTTCTTTATAAACAGTGTTGCATCATCAAGATCAAAATGTTCAAAATTTAACTTCGAAAGATGCTCGGTTAACTTTTCATACCATGCGCGAGGCGCTTGTTTTAGGCCATACAAGGATTTGACAAGCTTGCATACCTTTTGTTCTTTTCTTTTCACAACAAAGCCTTCTCGCTGAGACATGAAGACATTCTCTTTCAAGTCTCCATTCAAGAAAGTAGTCTTCACATCCATTTGATGAAATTTCCACCCTTTCTGAGCAGCTACAGAGACTAAGGTTCGAATGGTATCCCATTTTGCTATAGGAGAGAACGTTTCTTCATAGTCAATTCCTTCCTTCTGTGCATAGCCTTTTGCTACAAGCCTCTCTTTGTGCTTGTTAAGTGAGCAATCTGATCTGTATTTGTTCTTGTACACCCACTTGTAGCCAATTGGTTTGGTTCCAACTGGAGGGTCAACCAGCTTCCAAGTTCCATTCTTCATGAGTGCTTCCTACTCATTCTGCATAGCTTCTTTCCACTCAACCCGAGTAGAAGCTTCTTCAAAGGAAGCTCGTTCAAAGTTAGCAGATAAATTAAATTCACAATCAAATGATACATCCATGTCATCACCTGAATTATCTACTTCTCCTCCATGTCTTTTCGAACTTCTCATTCTCATCTTTCCAACTTCATCCGTATGGACACTTTCAAGTGTGTTTGTGGCCCATTTAGGAATATTTCGTGATGGTCCTGGTTGATCAGCTGGTGGTGCTTCATCATTGATTGAGAGTCTTTCAATTCTCTCAATCACATCATCCAGTTGAATCTCTTGATCAGGTGAAGTAGCAGGAACTTCTTCATGCGAGGAAGTTGGTGCTTCATATGGAAATTCCAAAGGTTGATTCAAAATAGGAATCCCCCCTTCAAGGTTTGGAATTTCATATTCATTTTCAGAATATGTCTTTGGATGAGGATATTTTTCCAAATGATCAAGCTGTCTCTCAATGGACTGGTCATTTTTATTAGTCTCAAGAAAAATGACATCTCTGGAAATAACAAACTTCTTTTTTACCTCATCATATAGACAGTATGCCTTGGAGTATTCTTCGTACCCCAGGAAAATGCATTTTCTGCTTCGAGCACCAAGCTTGTTTCTTTGCTCCTTTGGAATCAAGGCATAACAGGTGGAACCAAAAACTCTGAGATGCCTGATTGAAGGGAGATGGCCAAACCACATTTCATGTGAAGTCTTGTTATCAAGAGAATTTGAGGGACTCTGTTTCTCAAATAGGCTGCACATTTTACTGCATCACCCCAAAACATTAGTTTTACATTCATGAAAAACATCATTGAGCGAACCATATTCATTATGGTTCTATTCATTCTTTCTGCTACACCGTTGTGTTGAGGATTGTAGGGAACTGTAGTCTGCTGTGCAATTCCATGTTGGTGAAGATAATCTTCAAAATCATTTGAAGTGTATTCTTTCCCATTATCAGTATGAAGTGTACCAATTTTTTATTGTGCTTGTTTTTCTATCAATGCATGAAAGTATTTGAATGTTTGAAATGCTTCTGATTTTGTCTTTAATGAGCAAATCCAACACATTCTTGAGTAGTCATCAACAAAGGTCATAAAATACTTATTCCCATTGGCAGAAGGAGTTGGCATTGGGCCACATAAATCAGAATGCACTAGTTCTAATTTCCTACTTGCTCTGAAATTAGATTCATGGAATGGTAGCTTACTATGTTTCCCTAATATACATGCATCACATTTGTTCTTCTCTTTGGGAATGGTGGGAAAACCAAATACACCATTCTTTCTCAACAAACGAAGACTGTTATAATTTAGATGAACAAATCTTGCATGCCCCAATGAACTAGATGACAAATTACCTTCTCCATGTTGAGAGAGGTAGGCATAGTTCTGAATTCTTGTAGATGAACCCTTTAGCTTCAGCAGCTTCCCATCTTCGTATCGAGTTATGATGACTTGGTTGTCAGAGAACTTTCTTATTTCTATGATTCCATCAAATATGTGGATGGAATGGCCTTGCTGTCGAATCTCCACCCAGGACAGTAGGCTTCTCTGCAACTCTGAAAGATAAAAAACATTCTTCAACAACAAATCAGGGAATCCAGGCATCTTCAGTTGAATGGTGCCCATTCCCTCTGGTTTAAGACTTGACTTATCTACAAAGTACACTATGCCATTTATTGTTTCATTAAGTTCTTCAAAACAGTCTTTTCTAAAGGTCATGTGTGATGTTGCACCAGTATCAAGCAGCCAACAATCTTTGTAAGATGAAAGTGAAGTCATTTCATTAATTCCAAGATTACAATGTGTAACAATACAATGAGCAGAATTAGAAGATTTACTAGCATCTTTGTTTTTACTGTCATCTTTTTTCTGGTTATGCTTGTCTTTGATGGAGTCCCATGAAGCCCAACATTGATCTGATGTGTGCCCAGTCTTTCCACAATGCTTGCACTGCAAATCTGATCTTTTGCTAGAGGTGTTTCTACCTCCTCTACCTCTGAAGTTTCTTCCTCTGCCTCTCTTGCTACTTTCTCCTTTGGAATGATTTTTGGTGTGGTTCTTTTCTTTTTGAGCAAAGCAAAGTGATTCTATAGAAGCTATAGATTGCATTTTTACAACTGTTAGTGTAATTTACAAAGAGAAATAGAAAAAAAACAATAACCTTGCAGGTCTCCGGTCTCTGCCAAGGTGAATACAATGCAAGTTTATATCATACACAGGCTTCTTCAATACAATTGTTTCACATAGACTTTATTCTTCAAGGCAGGTCACAACTCCAGCAGCTTGATGCAGTACTTCTAGTTGCAGCCGTAGAATAATTGCACAATGGAAATATTCCCAATTGCATGAGTAGTCTCAATGCAATCAACACCAACAAAAACAACAAGATTCTTCAATGTATGATACCAGTCACAAATCTTCAATGCAATATATATGTTAGTCTTCAACACAATATATATCAGCCTTCAACACAATATATATCAGCCTTCAACACAATATATATCAGCCTTCAACGCATATATCAGTATGATATATCAGTCTTCAACATATATCAGTATTGAACATATATCAGTCTTCAACCAACAAAGAAAAAGGTTTACCTCCTTTCATACTCCACGCAAATGAAATAATTGATTCTCCTTCACGCAAGCATACTAAGATCGGTCATAGTTCCTTCACACAGCACACTTCACGCAACACGCTTCAGTTCCTATTCTTCAATGCAAGGGCCTCGAAAATGATGAAGAGTGTCACAACAATGAAGAGTAGAGTCTCACAACTCAGGGACGGTGAAGAAATTCATAGCAGAACGATGTAGGAGACGGTGATAAAGGAATACAACTCCAAAATAAGGGTTTGTATTTATGAGACAGCGTAGTCATCAATGCTGTCTTCGATAGTCAGAGCAGGTGTAGCAGGTCGCAACTTCACAGAAGATTAGGGTTTCAGCACACCAAAGGGAGCCCACAAAAAATTAGGGTTTAAGATAAATCCACCTCTCCAACACATCATACCATAGGTAGCAGCTTCTGTCACCATAGTTCAGGAAGAAGAATCTCTTTCACACAGCAATATATATGTTTGCAAACCTCCTGATCATATTCACGTCTCAATACTCTAGAAAACGCTGTAAATACAGCGAAGGAAACAGTCCTTCAGCTGACCTGTGCTGTGAATCACATGCAAATGATAATTTCGATACTGGTAGTAAATCAGACGACTCACCCACTAAAACTGTGGCTCGCCGAAGTATTTATGATACAGTCGATGCAAATAGGGACGAGAAGCTCACATTCGAGGACATCCATGGATTCTTAAACAAACTCGGAATAGAGATGTCGGATAAAGATGTGGAAGCAATCGTTGGCCCGCTGTCTACCAGCGAGGATGGCAGTTTCAAATTCAAGAAATTTGTTTCATTGTATGAATCATTGTACCAGGATATCACATTAAGTACTGATGATGGAGGAGTTCGTTGGAATGAGATCAATCCACAAGGTGTGGTCAAGCACGTAGTAGCTCATTGATAGTTGGTACATGGAGATTATAATGAGTCAAGAGTATTATTTCCAAACCAGTCATGATTCACGGTGATGGTGCACTGATAGTCTTTACGGTCACAGAAAATTAGGGTTTCTGTATTCCTTCACAAAAAATGCAATAGTGCAGGAAACGGAGCCAGCAGCTCCAGTTTGCAAAACACAAGCCTTTACTTGCTTCACAAAAAAAACACAACAAGATGGCGAATAAGATGGCAAAATGCCATGGCTGAGCATGCAAGAGTTATGGATAAGACTATCACAGGGATTATCACATCACGCAGAGGATGGATGGGGCTGAGCGGAGCATTAGAGTAGCCAGCGCATGCACCAATGCATGCAATCTGCAGACTGAGGAAAATGAGTGAGTAGTCTGGCAGCCAAGAGGGACAGGACTAAAATGTAGCCAGGAGTTATGATAGCGCTTTGATACCACTGATAGGATGATAACTCCCGATTCAATTCTATTCATGGCTAATGCATTCATTTATACATTACATGTGGTGGTTGAGCTTCATCAGCATTTTCACCTTCCTATGTAACTGTTCAGCTTCCTACATAACTATTTATTTTCTTTATTTATTTACAATATATAATCCCGACGGATTATATTCTAATAGATCACAATAAAATTTACTTTAAAATGAGAAACAACCTGGTTCAATAGTTTTTTCTCCGTTTCTTGACATTATATCCTAGAGTTTCTTGATAAAGATTTCCTTTTCATCAATGACCTTCAAATGTTTTAGGAACTATTTCTATGTTTCATTATTGTTAAATCAATGAGATTTAATTTCCACTTTAGAATAATCAATCTAAATCTCTTTCTACTTTAGAATAATCAAATTTATTATTAACAAAACAAGCTTTGTAAATGCCTCGTCCATGAAACATTGCATTTTTGTTGACTTATACTATTCCCTAGTGCGAAAATCCCCCTCATGCTTCATATGTTCTCTTCTTGTCTTTCTAGAGTAGCCTCAAGCTCTTTATCAATAGAATAAAACTAGAGAAACCATGGAAAAATCTGACTATTAAATCTTTCCAATATGAAGCATCAATTTGCTTCATTATAGCATTTTCCTTGAATTTGTTATGGATTTCTTTGATTAAATATTTAAGGATTCCTAAATGATCATAAAGAAATTAATTGAATCATTACAATATGCCAAATAGCACACTCTATTTATTTCCTTGCTACCAATAATTATTCCACAACCCATCATAAACTACTATCTTAAGAACACCCATGGAAAAGGTATTTATTTCAAATAGTATTCGAAGGAGAATATGCCAATATTTATTTCACAACCCACCATAAGCTACAAGGTTAATAAAATTTTCTTTCCATATATAATTTATGATGATGATGATGATGATGACGATGGTTAACATCCCCTGAGACCAAACTTTGGTCTAACGGACCTAAAGAAGAGAATTAATTAGTTTGCTTTAAAGTTATATTTCTATGCTCAAAGAGCTTGGAAAGAAGTGTCGCGAGCTTACTATAATTTAGACAGGCTAAAAGGCTAGGAAATTCGGTATTGCAACAAAGACTATGAAACTGGGATCTAATGTGGGTGTACGCAGGGCACTCTAAGAGGAAGTGATTTTCATCTTCAATGTTCTTACTCTCACAAAGGTGGCAGATCATTTCTACCCATGCTGTTTTAGGGACTGCCCAACGACTAGTTTCACTATGGAGCTCATGCGAGTTCGTTCTTATCTTATATATGTTAATTTTTTTCTTAGTACTGATCAAAACAGAGAGATACTTTTGATGTTCTAGAGTAGGGTTGATGACCTCCTTATAATATCTTAATTTTCTTTTATCCTCGAGATCTTTCTCACACCACAATTTTTCTTTAAACTTAGAAGAAATAATATTTTTAATGTTATTAATATTCTGCAAAGCAACATTTTCATCAATCTCCTAGTGATTTAACCAAGACCTCATATCTTTATACCACCCACGCTTGAGCCTTAAGTGGTTTTGGCTGGAGATTAAAGCAATCTTCGGGAGTCTATGGTCTCCCATGTTATTGATTTTTTTCTTGTATAACAGTAGTCTAGTCATAGCTAGGCTCTCAATGGGGGAAAGACCCACTTCAATAAGGAGAATAGGATAGGGTGTATTGTTTTTTATTTTGAGGTTATAAGTTATAAAATTCCACATCTATCCCTAATTATATATTTAGCGATAATTTTTTAGGCCACATCTATGGAGAAGAATCCAAATAAGCCCTCCAATATTTTATGTTATTCAATGCACATTTATTATAGCAAGTGCGTATTCTAATTTCTGAGTTGTTTCGTTTTCATGATGATTATTCAATATTCTAAAATTGTTGTGAGGGTTTTCAAAATATATTGATTATTCAAATTCTCAAATTGTTGTGAGGGTTTTCAAAATATATTTAGTCTTAATTAATGATTGTTAATTATCCCTTTACCATAATTGATTCTTCATAATTATCCTAACTATTCAACTTGCTTTCCACACCTTAGTACCTAATGTTTGCAAGTTGTAACATCTATTTCGTGTAGCTCCTACCTATAAGAAATCTCTTTTTAAGCTGGAAATTCACAATATTGCTTTGTCATCCCTTCTAAATGTTGCTTGCATGTGGGTCTTTAAATGTAATGTTTCCAAAAGTAAAAAACATATCTTTTATGGTTTTTGGGTGTTAATTTTGACAATAATATATTTGCAAAATGATTCATATAGTTAAACACAATT
Source organism: Pseudotsuga menziesii (assembly GCA_001517045.1). Lineage (NCBI taxonomy): Eukaryota > Viridiplantae > Streptophyta > Pinopsida > Pinales > Pinaceae > Pseudotsuga > Pseudotsuga menziesii. Next base: position 19,369 of record LPNX010258232.1, read on the forward strand.
TAAATGTAAGACTATAGCACACAACACATCAACACATTACATAGAAAAATATCCTATAAACTCGTGTCCTTGGGAGAACTAGTAAACTAGTGACATTTCAACTCATTTTTTAATCAAACTCTAAAAGGCTAGTGTTTACAATCATGACTTCATACACCAAAAAACATAGTTCATTACATGATCATGATATACAAACTTCCGTGATTATGATTACAATATGCATAGACAATACATTATATTCATACATATAGTACAATCCATCAATCATTAAAGACTATCCCATGTTCCTACAACTTTTAAGTATTTTCCTATGGTCGACTTGACTTGGTAAAATTTAGTTGATTACCCATTAATATTTTGATTGTTCTGTCAATGTCTCATCGAGCATTCATTCTGGTTCAAACAAATAATGATTCTAGTTTGTCGGTCAATCATAATTCCACAGTCTCACACCTCTTACTCCATTAAAATTAAACTAGTCAACTATTAACTTTGGTCATTGATTTACATGCAAATAATATAACATTCCCAACATTCTCCCACCTATCTTATGTTTTCGTAAACACAAGATTCAAAACTTTAATTCCTAGGGATAGCAAGCCCATAACTTTCCTACACTAGGAAACATTATCTATGATCACCGACTTGGTCAATGAGTTTGAGACATTATTCACTATGTCTATGTTTTTTAGTTACACCTTTTGGCTGTCGAATATCTCTCTCAAGAACATAAATATTCTTTATATTAAAATGATATGTATGTTTTTTTCTAGTAATATTATACTTTGACTGGAACAATCAAGCTAATGAGCATGCTTATCAAACCCAACAACTGAACACAATCTTTACAACCAAACAAATTCCTTAAATGTATGAGTACATTCCATGTACTCAACTTTAGTAGTCAACAATGCAACAACTAATCACCTCTTACTCATCCAACTAAATGCTCAACTAAATAAATTGAATACATATCCATTGGTCAATTCTCTACGATTGATATATCTATCCTAGTAAAAATCGGCAAATCCTTGTACATTGATTTCCTTGTTTCTCTTAGTATCTCCTCCATATCACATCATCCATTGTGTCATGCAGATACTTGAATACTCTTTTGACTATGATCCACGTCTCCTTTTCAAGTGTTGGAACATACCTACTCAATACTCCCATTGCATGGGAAATATCTAGCCATCTGCATACCATATCATACATGATACTACCAACAATGCTTAGATATGGAACACATATCATGTACTCTATTAATTTTTTGTGCATTAGGACAATGTTGAACATATAGCTGACTGCCATTGGAATAGGGACCGTGACTTGTCTATTCTCCTACATGTTTAATTGTTTTTAAACTATATCAACATATTTTCGATGACTTAGCTAGATTCTTCTACTTGCTCAATCTCTTCTCATTTCCATTCTAAGGATGAAATGTGTTTCTTTGATATCCATCATGTTGAACGTGGAGGATAACTAGATTTAATTTCCTTTATCATATCTATGTTATTGTCAACCAATAAGCTACCGTGAACATAAAAAAATACATATTTGAAATGATCACTGAGTTTATTCCCATACACATAGAGATCAACCCAACTTCTCATAAACCCTAACTATTGGATATACATGTCAAACTGTTTACACCACATGCTAGGAAATTCTATTAGACCTTAGAGACAATTCTTAAGATTACATACTAACTTGTTTTCTCCATATGCTATAAAACCTTTAGTTTATTCATATAAATATCTTATTCAAGTTCACCATGAATAAATGTCATATCAACATCCATCGACTCTATGTCAATATCAAATTTTATAGCTAAATACATTAGCATCCTTAAGGAGTTAACTTAGTAATAAAAAATATAATTTTTCTAGCATTAGAATATTGTGCTTCTCGACTTGACCTTATACATTTAATTTTTTCTTCAACATCGATTTACTACTAGCGAGTTTCATTTCAATTGGTAACAGAACTAGATCCCATGTTACATCCTTCTTCAATGACTGCATTTCTTATTCCATGGAAATTTTGGAGAGTTTTCCCAATGTCAATTTGATCTCTTACTTTAGTGAATTGGGATCATCCTCTATGGAATGTGATGCAAAAGAGGAGAAAAACTTGGGTGGCCTATACCTTTATAGTTGTTTATTTACACAACTAGACCTCCTTATATGTAAATCTTGTTGTTTGACATCTTTGTCAGATTTAGTTGACTCACCCAAATCTATACTTTCATCTTTCATTTCAAACTCTTACTTTTAATGTTCATTTTCTATTTTAACATTTGTATATCTGTAATTTCCTATACCTTTGTTGAATATCACATCTATTCTAGAAACATCCTTCCTCATTACTAGATTCCACATCTTATACCCTTTCACTTCATCCATGTACTTGATGAACATGCATTTCTCAAAATTGACCTTGAGTTCAGGTATTTTATCCTTTGGAAAATAAACAAAGGACTCACACTCAAAAAATATTCTATTTGTAATGGATGTATTATTACTAGAATAGTACTGATATGGATTCTTGTCAACCAAATCTATCGGCAATGATATATTCTCCAGGTACCATGCCGTGTTGAATACCTCTGCTTATAATTCTTATGTAGTTATTGCATCATTAACCATGATCCTCTCTTTATCCATTAGTTTTATATTCATCCTCCTTGTCAAGGAATCGACATAGGTCCAAACGCATCATTATGTATTAAATCTAGTATCTTCTTATCCCAAGTAGCACTATATGAAAACTTTAAATGAATTTGTTTACCATAAACATAATGTTCATAGAAATTGAATTCTTGATAGAAATCAAGGAAACAATAAAACATACCTTTAGTGTGCATATATGAAAGATATTTATAACATATATGTCTGATATGTTGATGACACCAAATTGTTGAGTTGACTAGAGAAGAAGATATCCCATGAGAGTTAGGAAAGAACACATTAGTACTTTCGTCAATGTTTGCACGTTCCAATAGTTTGAACAAGGTTCCAATCTGAACTCCTCTAATTAGTACCATCAGTCCTCACACCATCTACAAGTATCTTTCTCAAATATACACTTCACACCCACATTCCCTATCTTACTTACTAATA
>LPNX010258246.1:0-79909 GCA_001517045.1 Pseudotsuga menziesii
ATACTCTTTTTCTCTCATAGGTTTAATTTCCCGTTGTTAAACCGTGTTCTCGTCCTAAGCCTACAGCTTGAAACTTAGACTGTATTAATTTAATCATTTTTTTTTTCTTTTACTGGTGGGGCCTTGGATTTGAGCACCTCACCAGAAGAGTTAATTACAATATACATTCACAATCATTAATTACTCAGGGGTGTATAAGAGGGACATTACACCATTAATTTAGGAACCCACTCTGAGTGCCACCAGCAGTCTCCAATAGTTAATCCTAGTTGGTATTCAGTTAAGTCTAGTTATGCTCTGATACCCATCAGTTAGATCACTCTCAGTAATTCTAGCACCATTTTCCATGATTCAAGGGAATTAGGGCGCATTTTCTCACATACCCTCATCAGCTAAACGGTTGTTAACTATTTTAGTGATTCGGAGTTGCATTAGTGAGATCTAGTGGTGATTTTCCCATACTAAGTTAGCTCTGGAGTCAGTCAAGGTTGGCAGATTCAAATCATATCATAGTTTTTTGAATTCTCCTATATATATCACCATTGTATTACTTAATTATATATTGATTAATGGATTATGATTAATTATTCCAATTATTGGTCTCATGAGTGTTTTTTGATATTCCATGAATTATTTATCTAAGTTAATCAATTGCTTCTCTCTCTTCTACAATTATCCATTTAAATCCTCCAGGCTTGATGATCCTATTCTTCATTTATTTTTACATGGTATTAAAGCGGGTATCCATGTCTGCTTCAAACCATTTCTTTTATGTTAGGCACTAAATATATGAAAAGGTTAAGCCTCTTTGCAACTCTTACGCCAATGAAATTATGAGTACTTCTTGTGTCGAATAGGATGACAACATTGTTATTTTTTATATTCCCTTTAAGTTTTAATGTTTTTGGTTGGTGTATTCCTGTTATGGATGCAATTGATATATTTGGTTTTTATTCATATTCTAACTCTAGAGGAGGATTTTGGAGGTCACATGTTTATTCTATGTAAAATTCATTGCTATATGAATTTCCTTTCTCTTCTGCTTCACATTGATATAGGTTCTTGGTGGTCTCTTTTTTCAAACATCTATGTCTCGAGTCCGACTTCTCTTTATTATATTTACAATTTCCTTCTTTCTTTCTATGCGCTTCTAAAGTGGGTTTGTTGTCACTTATTAGATGTGGTGGCCGGTATTTAGTGTCAATTTTTTTTATTTTGGAGAATCTTTCAAACTTTATCATGGTTTCTATTCACTACAACAAATCTTGGAATTAGTGTCCCATTCAGTGTCCATTTTTAGTCTATATTTTTTTTACATTGAGTGGTCAAACTAGACACTAAATGGGACGCCTTATGGACAAAACTTAAAGCATCTCAAAAATTGTCTTTTTTTGCTTCCTAGATAGCATCCTTTATGATGTCCAAAATAGCATCTAATTTTTTGCTTCCAGAATAGCGTCCAACTTTGCTTCCTAAACAACGTCGAGGTTTGCTTCCTAAATAACACCATATTTTGCTTCCTAGTGAGTGTCCGTTTTTTCTTCTTAAATTACACCCCTATTAGTGCCATATTTGCATCCTTAATAGCACCATTTAGCATCCAAATTAGCATCCATTTTTGCTACCACTTTAGCATCCAATTTTGCACCATGTTTTACTTCCAAATATGTGGCAATTTTCGCTTCCAAATTTGCACCAATTTTTTATTCCTTTTTGGCATCGTGTTTTTCTACCAAAATGACGCCAAATATTTCTTCTATTGTTGCACCATATTTTTCTTCTTATGTAGCGTCATGTTTTGCATCCAAAGTAATGTCTTATTTTTCTACCATATCAACACCATGTTTGGCTTCATCATTAGTGCCACGTGTTGCATCCTTTTTAATTCCTAGTTTCGCATCTCTCATTTTTTGGTCATTAATTTTGTCATTTTTAGTAATTTTATATATGAATTTGGTCATTTTGTTTGGTCACTTATCTCTTTTTTTTGTTATTAATTTAGTTGTTTTTAACCAATATTATAATATTATTAGGGCATGAAGGAATCGAACCACCAACCTCCTGCTTGTAAGGAAAGCGCTTTGAGTATCTAATGGAAGAGACAAAGAAGCCAAAAATGGATCTCCATGGGGATACACATAACATTGGAATGCAAAATCAACACCCTAAAGAAGTTCCTTCTAGAGTTTGCATTGTAAACAAGAAAGAATTCATAATATAGAAAAAAATGATTGTGATCATAAAATAGGTCACATTTCACTTTCCTATATCACCATGTGATTACTCTATTGGTCAGGTTTCCATTTTGGTTACTATAGAAAGATCTTGTCATAAAAAAATCCATAATCTTTAGAATCTCATTATTATCAATTGGCAGATAATATAATATTTAAAGAATAAAATGCCATGTTCAAACACTTGTTTCAATAATCATATCTCATAATGAAAGAAAGACAAGAAAAAATATTGATAAAATAAAGGAATTACCTTTGATGTCCCAATGCAAAACTTGGTTGATATGACATTGCATACATTTCTTTACCAACACAACCTGCATCATACAACAAAATGTAGTGTTTAGATATTAAGAACCAAATAAGTGTTGCATTATTGAAAACTGAACAAGAATCCCCTTCAACTTTTGTAATTATTCTTAGTTATTGAGTAAGTTGCTCTGGATTTTCTATTGAGGGGAGTTAAAAAAAATGTATTTTGTGTTAAGATGAGGTGCTAGAATAAGTGACACTCAATAATATATTAGGATCCCTGATATAGTATGTATTAATGTGTAATAAATATCATGAGGGTTAGTGACCAATCAAGTTAATGAATAACAATTAGTATTGGTAGTTAGGGATGGTCATGTAGAGTAAGTAATTAAACCTCAATGAAAAGATGCTAGCAAACTGTATCAATTAACTCAATTAAAATGTATTTTTACATCTCTTCTCTTTCACGAGTGTTCGATGTTAAAGTCCAACTTTCACTGCACTAAATAGCCTCTGACAACAATGACTACTAAAGATACCCTCCCTTTGAATATTAGTTTGTATTCTAGAATGTTAGTGGACCTTCTAAACCTTGCAAAATGATAGATTATGTTTGCATACTTCCATCCATACACTCACTTCCAAAGTTGTTTGTTTTGTATCTGAAATGGGATTGATCACAAAATTAGGACATAAAATAAATATATAAATAGATTATCATCATAACAACATAATAAAGGAGAATAAACTGAAAAGAAAAATGAAAGAATGGTTCGTGAAGCAATGCTATAGGAATACCATAATCAACCTAAATCATCATCTCACGAACCTCTGATTAAGGAATTTAGAAAAAATTGAAGTCTTGGTCTCGTTAAAGAATTTAGAGAAATTTGAGGTCTTACTTGGTCGTGATACTCTTATATGGATGTACCTTTGATTATGATAAGTGTATTTACTTTATGTTTTTATTATAGAACCATTGGTCCATTTATTTTTGACCTTTTCATTTTTTAACTTAGTTTTAAATTCATTAATTTATGAACTTACATTGGATACTTTACCTTGTGATTATTTTATCATTTTAATTTGTGGGCCACTTTATTTTTATCCTAAGTAAGTCTAAGTGTTTGACTTATGTTGTTCACCTGCCCTAACCTATATAAATAAAATAATTATACTTTTCTTATCCATCAAAATTCTCTCACGGTGATAATCTTGTGGTGAGTTTACCTATGTTATTCCTTCACGACGTGACATATCTATTTCTTTTGCGTGTCTGGAAGCGTTCTAGGACTGTTGGCACAGCCCGATCCTCTGTCTCACGTGATGATCCACGGACGTGGTTCTCTACTGGAGTGTGCGCTGGTTCTTCCCAGCCGACTCCTCCCATAGTGATCTGACCTGTCGGTTCCTTCCCATATTCCAGCAACATGTCTCTCGGATCCATTCTAACTACGGATGCTTCACCGTACCCTTCCACCGTGGCTTGCTTCTCCTTCGCGGGTGACTGGGCCAACTCACGTTTCATTCCAGATTCACGATTTTATCTCTTTGTGTGAGTTTCCTTACGATCTTACCCTTTCTTGACTTGTCTCTATGTGAGAGTGCTTACGACCTGTCACTGTGATTGTGAATCCTCTGTAGTTCTCCTTCACGTGCTTTCTCTGCGATTTTGAATCCTCGGGTTTCTTCACATGTGAATCCTCTGTGATCTTGTTTCTTGTGCCTGATTGATCTTTGCGATCTATCTCTGTGTGAGTTTTACGGGTGATTGTTACTTGTGCTTCACTTGTCTTTGCATCTATCTCTGCATGAGTTTCACGGGTGAATGCTACTTGTGCCCGACTTGTCTCTGCGTCTATCTCTGTGTGAGTTTTATGGGTGATTTCTTCTTTTTCCCGATTTGGCCCTGTGGTTTATCTCAATGTGAGTTCTTATGGGTTTTACCTTTGTGTGTTGGGTTCCTTCCCCTGAGTGAATGTGAGGTTAACCTTCAATTGTGGACTTTGGGTTTCTCAACATGAATGTCAGAGAGTATGACTGTGCAGAGTATGATTGAGTGTTTCTTGTGTTAAGTGACTGTGTGTTCTTAGCATGACTGTGTGTTCTTAGCATGACTGTTTTGGGTATGATTGAATTACTCAAGCCTATTTTTTTGACTGTGAGAGTCCGAGGTTTGTTTATGTCTGCTTTGACCCTCTCTTTCAATGTATGTATATTGTTTACCTAGTTTGACTTGTCCCTTCGGACAAGATCAAACTCAGAAATATTAGAGCATAAGGTGGATCCAATGATGGCTATGATTTGTTAATACTGTATATATTTTTCTGTACATTTGGTGAAACATGTTAATGACCAACTTCAACACGGTGACCAACAAAGAGTTAAATTGAAAGAGAAGAAAATTATGTTCTTGCTTTATCACATTTTAAATTTTATTAACAGCACTATTATGAATCTGAATTTATATGTTCATACCTTATGTTTATTACTTGTATTAAAACAACACTAACCCTTAAATTTCAACAATCGCATCCCAGTGTTAATGTGCAATATAGCATTGGGTTCTCTGAAAAAATATTCAGTTCTTGACATGCATGCAGATTGTAGCACACCTAATGTCTCAAGGTTTGAAGCCGCCTATGGCTTTACAGAGACAACTAGATCATGGGAGCTAGGGATTTTAAATAACCCTCAGTTATTATGCCAACTATCTAAGCCTTGGAATTTACAATAAGTTTATTTCATGTAATGGTTACTAAAATATCTTGGGGTATACCATTTCTGCAACCACGTTTATAATACGTCGATACTCAGTCAAGTCAATTAGCCACTAGATTAAACTTGACTTCTCAATGCTTAGTCTGCAGGTATGATCTTCACCATAAGACTAAGTTCTCATCAACAATACATTGTATCCCTCCATTCTTGTTATTAAACCTGCAAAAACCAAATCTTAGTGTTTTTTCCCGACCCATAATTCATGAAGCTAAATCTATAGGGAAACCACTAGAAGGGATACAACCTTAATGTCAAAGGAATACCATATTGAGTTTCTAGCATACACGCAACAATAACCAGTTTCCTTTTCCCATGCTATAAATCCATGATTCAAGAGTGTGTTCCCACGAACTTTTTTATAATTTTCCTCTATTCTCAACTTACTCCCAAGGCGGCCTTTTTACTTATATCAATGCTACACTATGAACAACGCTTTAGAGATGTTTAATCCAAGCTTTCCTCCCTTGTAAGTGATGCTTATAATAGAGAATGGTTCATCTAAGGACTATTTCCATTGACCTAAAATTCATTATTGCCACAAGTTAACAACTCACCTCGAACTGCTTTGGAATAGGAAATGAAGATTGAAGCAATGGCTAACTATCGACGTGGCCCCATGCTAGGAGCATCTTCATCCACTTCTGAACTATCGCAAGTTTAGAATCATTTTTTGTTTTTAATAGAGAAGATTCCAGAGTTGGCTATACTTAATCCTAGTTGACAACAATTCTAATATAGGGGCGTCTTCAATGTGTCTGGCTATATTGAATCTATAGGGCATGGGTAGTTCCCACATCATCCATTATCCCACAACTAATTGTTGTTGGTAGCACATCGTAACACTAAAAGTACAACAAGTAGGAAGCCAATAGCAATAGTGCCTACCTCCTTTATTAAGATTACCTACCAATTCCCTCCCATCTTAAATAGGACCCGGTTGGGGGCACCTAGCTAGGTTGGGTTGTTCTGGTCGATCTAAAAAAAATACTTATAATGTAATCAGTATTTTCCTAAATAAAATCTCATTTATCCGGGTTCAGAGACATATGTCATCTGGGGTCCTGAACTCTTTTTTTTCGATAGGGCTATAGTGTGCATGGGCTTGACTCTACTCTAGCAGCAGAGAGGTGGGCTAGCATGGTAGAGAAATAGGCCTTCTTCATAGGTTGAGCTAGGAACAACTATAGAGAGAGTTGCTTAACATAGATTGATGGAGATAGTTAGTGTGGTTAGAAGAAAGAACTAGTTATAGAGGCCAGTCCTAGAAGGGTGGATATGTTGTTGGCTCTTTTTGTTTCAATAAGTTTTTGAGCAGTTCTAAAGCCAGGAAATCAGAATGTTGGTCATGATCATCTTTCTCGGTTAGAACATGGAGATACTACAAGGACAATTGATAGGTAGAGGCCATTCCAAACTTCTTTGTTGAGATCGTTGAATTACTTAGTACAGATTAAACACCTAAGGAATATGATCGGTGACAACGATCACATTTGATTGTACATGTGGCTAATTAAGTTGGATACATATATGATTACACAGATATGCATGATGGATCATGATCGGCCAGTAGTAGTACTATGTGAGGCACATGATGGCCAAGGCGGTGGACACTACAGAGGTAAGGCTACTACGTGGAAGGGTCTTTGTGCAGGACTATGGTGGCTGACTTCATTTACCGATGTTGTAGAATATTACAAGAATTGTGATGTTTTCCAATGTGTGGGACAACCCTTTGCGAGATGGTGAGGGAGCCATTCCTACATGATTGATCTTTTGGCAAGCTCTAGTCTTTTCCAGTCAATCATAATCACAAGGGCAGAGGATACATAATCAATCCTTTGGAAAATAGGAAAAGTATCTTCCCATTAACTAACACAATCATAATAAGGAAATTCATATCTTTCCTATAATTCTAATAAGGAAACACACATCTTGCCTATAATTATAATAAGGAAACACATATCTCCCCTAATAATTTGGATGGAATTAAGACATGCTATGAAGCATGTGAACAAAAGGAACTTTGTAGATCATCTATAAAGAGTTAGTACCAAAGTCAAAGGTATTCTCTTAAACACACAAACAAAATATAAAGCTCTAGTAGACGGGCATGAAGTATTGCACCACTTTCAATTGGGAGATATGGATTCACTTAGAGACACAAAGGTTCAAGAACTTGAGATAATACAAGTTAAAATCGATGTGGCACTGAGTTTTCGAGATTGGGGGCAAGGGGGAAAGAATCAAGAATGATTAGAATGCAGCCACCGATTTCCAAGGGGTAGGGAAATGGGGATGGCAAGAGAACATATTAATTTTTTACTGAAAATAGGAATTTATATATAAATCTCTAATACACAAAGAAATGAAGGAAACACAAGTACAAATAAATTCTAATGATAAATGTTAAACATAATCCATGATCTTATTGAACAATTATAAATGAAAAATAGACGAATACCATTCAGGATTCCATAAACTCTTAATGATTCAAGACTCAAAATGCAAATCAAATAGAATTGTGATCTAGTGGCAAGCAGCGAGTTGATAAGGTTGTATTAACATAGAGACGCAAGTTCATAAACCCATAAGCAGGTACAAATGAGGTCAGGTGCAAGTCCTGGGTAGCTTTAATGGCATAGATACAACCCTCGTAGCCTTGCAGCTTAGAAAAAGAGACTCTATGACGTATTTCTCAAGAAAGACAATCCAGATGCATACTGATCTACTAATCGATATTTAATAAATACAAGTAAATAGTCTGGAATGGAAAAATATAAAAAATTGGAACCCACTACTCCATACTATATAGGCTATCAACTAATACAACGATACACAAATTCATAAATTAATATGCTTTTCTTCAAAGAGTCTTGCTGATTTCTACTATGACATCATCATAACCACCCTTGCATACAATGCCATCTGATGATACACCAATCAAGCCAGTTAGTGGATCTAAATTAGCCACCACCTCATTGAACTATGAAGCATCCTTGAGGTTGATAACCCTCCATGTTGTAGGTCCGTACTAATTCTGTGGAGAATTCCATACACACAACAACAACAAAAAATCCCTGTTGCAGGTCCTTGTTAGCTTTGTGGAGACTTCATCATTCAATGGAGAAGACTTCCATGTCCAAAAAAAAGCTTTCCTGCACTCTTAGAAGTATGCTTGTTCTTCTTAATAGAGTGAATAAAACTGTAAGTGGCCCAATTCCTTCCAGCAACTGAGAAATCTGAGATAACAAATGCACAACAAGTTGCCATATGTTTGGATATGTGTTCCCATTAATCCTACTCCATCCATTAGGCATACCCCTTGTGCACTTCCATCACCATTCCATCTTTTTGTCTTCCAGTTGAGGCTATTGAATATTCTCGATATCAAATAAAGATCTTCTTTTCAAGAATTTAGCCTAATGATTTTCAATATTGTTATTTTTGCATGATCTATTCAGCTGTTGAAGTTCATTGTGATTTTGCTATAGAACTATTATCATCTACTATAAAATGTCAGTTATCTAGATATATTCATGTTCATTGTATAACCGATGTTCATTGACGAGATGTTAAAATTTTATAAATATGTTTCAACTCTTCATTTTGACTGCGGCTAGTAAGTCTCTTAAGATCCATAACAATTGGGTCCATAAGACAATACCATTCATACAGTATGGTCGATTTATAAACATTAAGATTTCTATTCCAATATTTCCCCATAGGTTTTATTGTGTGAGATTTGGATATGCCATTGAATAGAACACTCGGAAGCTTTAATTTAATGATCTTTGCATTTAATTCGAGGACTTTGGGTGTCATTGTAGAGGTCAAGAAAGTCAAGCACCGTGACATCTAAATATAGTTTTCCACATGAGAACAAGCATGTAGTAGATCATGAGATTAAACAATATATAATATTATTTTTTATTATTGGTCATGAATTACTCGTGACAAATGTTAATGAGTAATAATATGTTTAATGTTTAATTGCATTATAGGTATGCAACAACAAACACCAGTTCTATACCATATATCTCATATTTTTATTAACTATATCGTTTTCAGTCAGACTGGAGATTCATTGGATACAAGCATACAACTGATAATTTATATGAATATCTAAGCTTTTACTCATCAGAGCCATCGACATTTTTTATATCTTTTTAGATATACCAGATGTAATTTCCTACTGCTAGAAAAAAATGCACCTCCTTACACATCAAGTGACTCTTGGCTAGAGAAAAAGCACCATCTATCGAAGATGCAATTATTTAATTATAGCAGGAAGGAAAGCAAAATGATATGCTCCATGATTTCATTCCCTATATTTGGTTAATAGACGTTAAACTGAGTTTATTGGAATAAATCAAAAGTGCCTACTTTATGTTAATGGAAGTGGTTTTATAAAGATTTGTAGTAGGGAAGCACATTTTTTATAACTACTGGTAAGTACATGTACAGGAGTTGTTATTATAGTTGGAATAAATCAAAAGTTCCTACTTTATGTTAATGGAAGTGGTTTTATGAATATTTGCAGTAGGGAAACACATTTTTTATAACTACTGGTAAGTACATGTACAGGAGTTGTTATTATAGCTTGCCTGTAGAAAATCTTAGCATTTGCTCAAGATTCAAAGAGAAGCTAATCAAGGATTAGTTGAAAGGAAGGTCTAGTGGAATTATTAATTAATGTAAAGTTCAATAAAATGTGTTAATGCTATAAATACTCGTATCATTGAATTGTTGTCTTGGGTTTGAAATTGTAAAAAGAGTGTGTGATTGTAATGTACCTACCCTTTTCTCCTCTTTTCTCTCTTGGCTTATAGACTAAATGAAATTTATATTTATTGCATACAAGGCTGTCATAAACCCAAGATGCATTACCTGAGCCTAACTACTCGAAGAAAGGGGTTTGCATGAAGTCTCTCCAGAAGAGTAGTGCTGCAGTTCTTAAAAAAAAATTTAAAATGTTCTCCAACCAGTAGAATAAGATGAAGGGAAATGTTTTCAGAGCTTTTGAATTATCAAAATGCTTAATGAGTAACTTCTCTGCAATTTGCCAACAACATTGGAACAAAATACTTAGCAAACACTGAAGACACAAATAATTATTGCCAATGATAATGCCTTAGAAGTCAATACTAATTCACTCCAAATCTTGATTGACATCATAACTAGCACAGAATGATCTAACTGCAGATCTGATATATTGAGGTTGCATGTCTCAGACATTTATGTCAACTCAAGTTATGTGAACTTGAGCTTTGTAAACTCAAGGTGTGCCAAACATGGGTGTAGAAGGGTTTGTGCTAGTGTCTATATACTAATAATACTAGTAATAATTGAATTTAAGGCCACAGTATCCACACATCAAATTGATGTATGAGATCCCCTTGTTTGTGACACACAAGGATGCCCTTCACACTTCCTCAATTTGACTGACAACTCTATGGAGGTGCACATACCTTACTCCTCAAAATATAAACCTGTGACCTCCAAGGAGGAAACACATGTTCTTAACCATTAGGCCCACACAGGTTATATTATTTATATTCAATGCACCATCATGTATTGATATATCCTCCACTCCATCCAGGCTATAGAGCATGGTACACCAAGATGAGTTCGATATCTCAGTCATTTATGTCAACTCGAGAAATGCAACCTTGAAATTCATAACCTTAAGGTGTCTATCAAACATGGATATAGATGGATATAGATGGGTCCGTGATAATGTTCATACTCAATGCACCCAATGTATCATTTAGATTCAATACACCATTACATATTGATGAATCCCCACTTCCAACCAGGTTGTAGAGCACCTGGCTTCTCCTGGTGCAATTAAGTTGATCAAATTCCACATCACTGGGTGTGGCAAGCGCTCAAATTTACCTGTTTGATCAAAACTTAAATACAATAGAGTCGTGATCATTGTAAATTTGATTGTAATTAAGGGCCTCCTTAATATAATCATAAGGGTGTATGAAGTAGAAATCCTATGCACAAGAAGGCTTCGTGAGAAGATCCTCATCTTAAATAGGCACCAGGTGGGGGGTCAGGAAGCTCAGTCAAGAAAAAGTATCGTAGTTCAAGTTAGTTGATCTCCGAAGCTGTCAAGTTCGTCGTCATGCAACATTGAATTCTACTTGATTGATGTTATTCAAGAGCTCTGCCAGCCAATATAACATCGGGTTACACCTCAATGCTAACTAGTGTACAGTCATCCATTTATTAAACCGAAATAAAACAGACGGCTTAGCTCCGTGCCATCAATCAAGTAAGCAATACTGCAATACTGTTACAAGAATCCTGGCTTGGATGCGATCTATGCCTCTGCAATATCTATTGTTCCTACTTCATCCCTAAGAGCAACAGGTTATGTTGAAACATATGTTCTTAATGTGCATGCCTTCATAGCAATTAGAGGGAATATGCTTGACAAAGCTTCTAGGAGCATTAGCCAATTCCCTAACACCACTAATAGGATCTATACCCACCTTTGTAGCTCCACTCGAACAATCAAACTTCTCATTGTCGGGTAACCTTTCTGGGTAATCAAATTCAATTGATCTCTTTGTTAAGACAACTGGAGCATTAACATCATGAAACACTGGCTTTGGAACTTCGTTTTTCGGGTATGCTGCTAGATATGAACTTGTAGGATCTATATTTTTTTCTTTTACCTTCAACTACCTCCCTTCCTTTCCTCATTCTCTTACTCTTATCAGGTTCCCTAAATGACGAGCTTAAAAGGGGCCCAGGTTCCCTAAATGAAAGAGCTTAAAAGGGGCCTTGTTTCTTTCGATCCATTCTCTACACAAATCATGCACTTTTCACTTGAATTCGTATTGGAATTATATTCTCAATGAATGGGCCTGTGTAAAGGTCGATATTGTTCGGTAATGGGTAAAACAAAATTCCTGTATGGGTATTCAGTTAATTCATGATCTCACTGAAACTAACTCCTGATTCATTATATATGTGAAGCTTAAAGCTAACATTTCTGCTATGGACTTGCTTTATTTACTCATTGTGAGATGTACTTAGCCAGGCTATGTACGAACCTGCTAGCATATATGTCATGGCCACATCTTCATATAATATCCTGTAGGACCATTATATATACAATTTGAACCTAGGTCTTCCTCTCAGCCTTCACCCAAAACTGAATATATCTCTATTTGTGCGTTCTAGCCACGTCACAGGGATTTTCGTAAACCTGGATGCTAAAACAAACTTAAGAAAAAATCTAATGTTGACTTAATGAACTCCAGCAATAGTCTGCTGCAAGTCGAAATACTATTCATACTGAAATTCAGATAAACATGCCCACCCCTAAGGTTATGAATCATTCTACAAAATGACATGTTGTGGACTTTGGTTTATTGAGTTTTCTTTGATAATCAACCAAAACAGAGTGTAAATAAAAGAAGGGACTATAAGCTTCTGAGAAATCGAAGTTCGATGTCTAAAATATAGTAACAAGAACAGATTTATTTGCAGAATGTTGGAAAAAGCAGGAGGAAAGGGGATCAATACGTCATGTCTACATTGAGTATAGTGAATACAAGTAAAAATAAATAAAAACTGGTGAGAATAAGTAAATGTACCATGATGAGCTTGAAGATATTGGCCTCCCTAGGCGGTAGTGAGGCCCCCATTGTCATGATCTCGTTCACTGTTGCAAACCCTTCTTTCTTGTTCCTGTTGTTATCTCCAGGATCTGAAATCTCATCACTGTCGCTGAGGGTATTCTTGCCTTTGCCTAGAACAAGACGATGAATAAGGAGAGCAGATGCAATAGTAGTGCGTGAAAAGACTCCTTGTGGCTGTAATAATTGAGCCAAATGGTCGTGGGTGGGGAATATGTTTTTTCCTTTTTCTTATCTAACTATTATAATTAAAATAATTATCAATGGGGCGAGGGGTCCATCACTCTTCGTAGCCATCAGAATTGAACCAAATACCCAACGTAAGTAATATGTCTAATTGATTTTTTTGGTTATTATTTAGGGGACGGGTAGCTTTATTTGAAATCTAGATGAGCTAGCGTGTCAAAAATAGTTGGTTGCACCAAAGTAGTGAAGTGTTGTACAAAAATAAATTAAAATGTATAAAATTATAAATGATGTAGGTTTAAATAAAAATAAATAAACTAGCATACCTCCAAAGTAGGGGAAATAAAACATCAATGAGAATTCCTACATGTTTCTAAAAATGAGAGAAAGTTGTGTGTAGATAATATAAGTTTATATGATGAAAGCATGTATAGGAAAATAAGTGAAAATAAGTTACATCAAACTTATAAATCTACCACATAAGTGAAAATAAGTTTCCTCCAAAACAAATGTGTACATAAAGTTTTTTAAATTTGAAAACATTGGGTGATTAAGTCAATGTTTTCTCCTGTGCCAACAAAATCTTACAAAGCAAAAAAGTCCAAAAATCCAAGAAGCATAATTATAGGAAGGTTATAACTAAGCATACAAGCATATCTAGGAATTTTACAGGACCGCCCTTCTGATGAAATTTTAATTCACGTTAAGCACATTAAAAAAAACAATTTAGCATTTTAAATGATCGACATTTTTTTTAATGCCACTTCGAGGACAGACTTGGAGCCCTTTGAAGGACCATCATGGATTCAATTTTGAACCACTAGTACCAACCCAATTTCCAAGGAAGCACGCAACCTGAGAATTAGGGCCACAAATATAAGCTCGACTTCTATGTGGGACCATTCTAGCAGAAGAACAACACAGTACCCATACATATATATTTTCTTTATTTTTCAATCATTTCTGGACATTAAGAAATGAATAAGTACGCCTCTCTTTGTACTAGTTCATTGTTATTTTACAATTATTTAAGTTCCTATTCAATATTTCAGGTAGCATCATCCCTTAAAGAAAAGTAGTTTGTGAATTGCATCCCATTTTCAAACAGAGGTAGCGGACAACAGTGTTCACTGAAACCCTGGAAACAATAGAAAAATTTGAAGAAATACTTCGGTCATCGATATTGTCATTTTAAAAGAGTATTTTTCATTGCATAAAAGGACAATCTATCATGGGTAGGACAAACATGGTTTTAAACCTTGCTTTGGCGAATATATTAGCTTGAGCAGCTCTCAATTTCATGCTTGATCAAATGATTTAATTTAAAACCGATTCAAAACGTTGCTAGGTGTGATCGACAAGACAAGTGTAGTCTATCAAATGTCCACAGGTGTCATCTGTAGCTCATTATTTTAACACTTGTAGCATTAGAGTTTACTAATTCTTGTAGCAACAATCCAACTTTCCTTCCTAAGATACTTTTTCTTGAAGCAAAATAAGTTAGGTAAATATCTTGGTTTGTGCAACCAAACCTCAAAGCAGTCCATTTGAGTAACAATTTCTCACAGTGTATTGTATTTCATAGTTTTAGTATGGTACATGATGGTTGATGTAATAATTTATTCACTGAGAATGACCGGATGGATTGAAGATAGCCAATTTCCTATTAGAGGACCTCTTGGAGTGGAACGCATGCCCCTTGCTCTTTCTTCCGCTAAGTTTCTCTTGGATCACATCAGGCATATATATAATTTAGTAAGATGGTATGTAAAGTACACCATATGCTTGTACCACTAATTTTCATATTGCTTGATCGAAATAATGTATACTTCCAGCTCTAATTTGATTGTTAATTATGTTATGCTCTACAGAGAGTTAATGATGTGATCACTGTTACTTGCAGATTCGCTTGTCAGTTGGTAATAATTTTCCTATTACTTCATAGTTTAGTGGTAATTTCCTTGTTGTTTTCATAGCAAGATGAGTTTGATGCCTTCTTGATACTAATTTGTTTAGATGTGATGAACTATTAATTACTCTTTGGGTTCATGGGGTACTGCAGTTGGAGAACAAAACGCGCAAGATGATTATGAAAAGAGATCCAAGCCTCTGAAGGACACTCTTATGAAACAAATGAATAAAAAAAGAGTAACAACATTATGTTTGTTAAATACGAGAGTCTTAGATTTCAGTTTTGTTAACCATTGGTATTTGATTTCAGGCTTGTTATTCAAGCTAATTATAGAACTGTAAATAAATAAAAGAATTAAGCTTACATTTCTAAGACTTTGATTGCCGATGAGAAGCTTCTAAGAAGGCTATATGAGATAGATATGCCCGTGCAATTAAGAATCAGGAAATTTATGTCTTTCTAATTGGATGGTTTGGAACGATGACGCCATCGAAATTGTCTCCAACATGCCTTTTCGCAACTTATACACGAACTTCTAGATACATGGTGTTGCAAGTTAAAAAATTAAAATGGATAGTCATTGAATTGTTGGACTTTGCAATATGAACGACCTCACCAGAAAAATATTTTCGTGAATTTTGTATTCATTTCCATGGGGTTTCAGGCTTCTTGTCCCCAAATTCTTATTTCTAGAAGTCTTTCTTTCTTTCGTAAATGCGCCGAGAACCAAATTTGAAGAATTGTGGTGCTCAATGGCACCCTACGCCCTCCTTAGAGATTGGAAATGTTTGGTAGAGTCCTCAGATTTCATTTACTCAGATGAAGACTAAAATGTATACAAACTATTGGGAGATTCCTAGAACCGATGAGATTTCAACTAAGAAATGAAAAATAGACTATTGGGAGAGCCCTAGTATTCCATCCTCTCTCAATATCTCGCAGACCGACGAGATTTCACCATAGAAATGAAAAATAGATGTGGCAGATGTTAATTACAACAGATGCTTTGAATTTTGCGTGAATGGATGAAATTCAATTATAGGGGAAACTCTACTACCTATTATTGATGATTTGTTCGTGGATCATAAAATTTTGCCTCCCATTCATGGCCCTATTGAATCTCAACATGTACCCATTGCCTGGTCATGCTGGTCTTCAAAGCTTAAGGTGCCTGCCACCGATTCAACCCACCTCCTCTGGTTCTGTAGAGATACGTTGGTTTGCTGGTAGGAGAAAAAAGGAGGTAGGAGTCTTATGGAGAAGGGCGTTGTTCCCATAACTAAAGCAAGACCTGCAATCCTACAAGATTGTTTAAGAGTGCTTCATTTCTAATAGGCCCCTTAGCAAGTAGGGGCATTGAAGTGATATCGCCCCTTCAATTTCCCATCTCTAAGGATGAAGTGTGGCTTTTCTATATTTCTTTGGAATGACCATGACCTTTTTATATAAGTGCAATACATGATTGGAGGAAGAACACATGGTGGAATTGCTGCTCCTGGAACTGCTCATGCTCCTATACTTGCTCCTGCTCCTGGATATGCTACTTAATATGCTTGCGCTCAAACAGAATAATATACTGCATAGACGGGTTGCCAGTCATAGCCGAACTAAGCTTGTTGTACGCGGTGTTGAACCATTATGGGAATAGCAGAGGATATTTCCCCTCTTAATTCTTTATTTATAATGGGATATGGGTCTGGAATTTGATTTCCCTTTGCAAGCGAGCCCTAGAGGTGATCCAAGTATCAAGGGGTATAGCCAAGCCTAGTTGTTTACGTTACCTGCTCTCATCCCACGGTTCCTAGGAGGAAGTGTTCGAACTTCGTGCCATGTCTAATCAGTAAGACGACGAGTTCTATCTCAGTGGTAAGTCGGTTCATTCTCGTTCTGCAGAGATAAGAAGCAGATAAGAAGTAGTTGTTGGGAAAATACAAAAATTCTTTATAAATATTTAAAGAAACGGGAAGGTTTCTCATTCACTGTTGAGAGATGAAGAAAATTTCAGAGATGCATCCCCTTAAATAACACCTTCCCTGTAATTATAATGATTTTATTTTAAATCTAGAATGTCAAGCATCTAGAGTTATCAAATATCTTGTGGTGTAAAAAAAAATGATGTGTCAAAAATTTAAGATTAAAAAAAAATACACCTAAAAAAATTGGATCCCTCTCGGTGCTTGATAGGTTCGGGTTTAGGATGGATCTATGCTAGTATATAGTGTAAATATTGTTTTTTATTTTTATTTTTCTAAATACAAGCAATCCCCTTCTACATATGAGTTCCTTTTTCATAAGAAAGAAGTTACAACTTGTTATTCATTAGAATCAAAGTTACAAGAAACATACTAACATCATCCTCCACGATCTAGTACTTAACAATTACGTGTCCAACATATGCAAAAAGACAGACTTTTCTTCTCTTCTATCAACCAAAAACTTCTAACAATTCCTTCTAAGGACAATACCAAAAATTACACAATATCTCCTAGAAAAACTTATAATATAGTCTTCAAAATACATTATATATTCCTGAATCTATCCAAGTCCCATCAATCCTTTCAGAGAAAATAATGGATATGTTGAAGCCTCCTATCGCCTCATTTGACAGTATATCAGGCTCTTTATTATATACCATGTATAGATGGTTGAAGAGTATAATATCAAAATGGGAGATAAACATTTTTACCTTCCTCATCCAGTTTGACATATTTATCGCTTGGAAATCATTTTTCTCATTAACTCAATCTAAAATAAATTTGGAGTCACCATAAACTTTCATCCTCAATATACCTCGTTTGATAGCGAACCAAAGAAGTTCTCATAGTGATAAAAGTTCTGCAATAATATTTGTTCCCTTACCACATCCCATTTATATGTCATTATGGTCATTTCGATGATAATAGGGTCGTTTAGATGTCGTTACAAACATTTCGATGATAATAGGGTCGTTTAGATGTCATTACAGACATTTAGTTGCCATTAGAATAAATTATGATCCAAAAGTGCTACCACATGCATAATCATTGTTGAAATCCACATCGTCATCATCATCATACAATAAATCAACGTCAGTGTCGTCGTCGTAGTCATCATCAATGTAATTGTGATAATAATAAGAAAAGATCCTTACTACCTTAGAAGAATGGATGATATAGTTTTATAATTATCAAATCATATACATATGCTCCATCATAAATATTGTAATGCATCATCGTCATGTTGTTAGGGCCAATCAGATGCAATTAAGGTCTACCAAATGTTGTTGGGGACACTCAAATGCAATTAGATAAATTTAGGTGACATTGAGGTAATTTACCCCTCATTAGGATTAATCAAGATCCAAAAGTTCCATGATTATGATCATTTAGGTGCTACTGTGATAAATCAAGATCCAAAAGTACTATCAAATGAATCATGATCATTGGCATTGACATTGATATATCTGATGTTATGTCGGACATTTTCTGAACACAATTCCTAGCTCTAGACCTAGTGCAATTCCTAGCGCGGTTCCTTTCAAAATTTCTAGAATTATTTCAAGCACTATACTAGGCTATACCTGATGCTATGTTGGATATTTTCTAGGTGCAATTCCTCACTCTATACTTGGCAATATGTTGGATGTTTTCTAGGTGCAATTCCTCACTCTATATTTGGCGCTATGTTGGATGTTTTCCCTGCCGCAATTCATGGCGCAATTCCTGTCACTAACCCTGGATTAATATATGGTGCTATGCTATTGAGAATGTTTTTTTGGAGGCTATTATGGGCGTTATATGGGATGATAGTTGGAACGCTAATTGGGACGTTAATTGGGATGCTAATTGTGATGCTAATTGTGACGTTAATTAGGATGCTAATATGAATGATAATTGTGATGCTAATTGGGACACTAATTGGGAGGTTAATTGGGATGATACTTAGCTTCCAAAATAACTCCAACTTTTAAAAAAAGATGCTAATTAGGATTCTAATTGGGATGCTAATTGAGACGTTAATTGGGACTCTAATTGGGATGCTAATTGGGATACTAATTAGCGTCCAAAATAGCGCTAACTTTTGAAAAGGGACGTAAATAACACCATTAAAAGCGTCATCCCATGGAAAAGCGTCCGCTTTGTCCAAAAAATGATGAAAAATACACTTAAAGTGACAGTGGATGCTAAAAAGGAAGCTAAAAGAGACACTAATCACAGGGTTTTGTTGTAGTGATTCTGAGTCATTTTTATCTTTTCCTCAATGATTTTTTCCTTGCATCTCACCTTGTCTAGGGTTGAGAAATTTATTAGTTCTAGTTCGTCCCTGATATAGGGTTTTAGTTCATACACATAATTTTGTATACATTGAATGTCTATGAGTTCTGAAACATGTGTCTCTAGAGATTCCCACTCATCGGTGTATTCATCGACGTCACCTTTCTTCTGCAATCTTGTGATTTTAGCGAATAAGGCTTTTTCCTTTAAGTGTTCAAACCTTTTAAAGAAGCCACATTTGAATGTTTTCCAGTTGAGCATACTTTCTCGTGTTGTAACCTTCCACCACATATACCAGTTGTATTCCTGACCTTCTAGGTGCATGGAGGCATACTTTATCATTACTTCACCGAATATTATATTGTTTATGGAGAAAAATACTCTTCCTTGTTGATCAACCCCACGCTCTTTTTTTTTCCAAATTTTTTTGGCAATTATAACTTGGGCTTTATTTGATATCCGCATATTGGTGGACTTCGAGGAAAGAACAATTGTTCAATATTTGGGGAATGATCGTTATCGGTCTTTAGGATTTCCCGTTTAGGCGGAATTGTCTCGTGATGGTTAGTATTTGTTGAACTTGAGGATGGTTTCTCTTTCTCTAACACATTTCTAGATTTTGTGGTGTCTTTTTTATCTAAAAACCACATGAATTTTTTTAATATAGTTTCAAAACCTAATGTTATCTCTCTTCTTACTCCCTCCATCTCCCATGCTACAACTTCGTTGACTTCCTTTTTAATGGTGTGATAATTCTCCTTTTCCTTTGTGTAGCTCTTCTTTGATTTGGTCGATCCTTGAGTGTAAACCTTCAAGATTTTTAGAATCTTGGCCTTGGTTTTTCTCCAAAGTCTCTATTCGTTCTTTAATTTCCTTCATCTCTAAAATATTTCTTGTGCATGGAGGAAATTTTGAGATATAAAGATGAAAAATCAATATATAATATTACTGTAATAAGTAATATATATATATATATATATATATATATAGCTCAGTGGGTTAGCTCAAGTGGTTGAGTGTTGTAAGTTGTTAGTAGCAGGTCTTGAGGCTAAATCCTCGGGTGGCTATACATTGCTATATAAAGCCATCACTTGATGTCACCATCGGGTTAGTTGCGTAATCAGAGCGAATGAGAGAGGGCCCTTCGAGTGGCCTCCCTATGCATTGTTCCCTTGAATATATATATATATATAAACTTTGGGGAAAAGTAAAAAAATTAATAAAAAAAACTATATAATAATAATATTATTATTATTATAATAAAAAGTTAATTTTTTATTTGTTTTGGTAATGTGTGCAGGTTGATGGGAGGTTGCTAGGGCGCGCAACAAGAGAGAGAAGAGTGGTGAGGATAACAATAAGGTGGTTGAAGGGAGGACGGCGTGGGAATGATCCGTATTTATGTGAGAACAAAATGAAAGAGAATACATATATTCAAATGCACAAATATATATGGCGATAAACATAGTGATACAGTAAACTCAGATTCTATTAAATGAATGAAACTTAACATACTGTAAAAAAAAGGATCTAGAATGGTGGTAGATGTATCTCTGAGAAGAGATGTGGAGGCTACGCTCACTCATGACAAGTTGAATAGAAAAGGAGGTCAAAGATCCTTTTATCATAAAGCTTTGGAGTGGCAGAAAATCCTAAACCTAACCCTAAGAGATGAATCGTCATAAAGTTTGTGCCCCCAAGGTGGTTAGTTGAACAAATACTTGTCGGGGTCATAAAATTTTGCATACGATCTCCGTTTGGGGGTCTAGTCAGATGGAAAGGTCTATCCAAACTATAAGAATTTTAGCATACAAAATATAAAATATAAATGGACCACATACAAAATATAAATGGGGATGGACATGATGAAAATAAAATTGACGTTGAAAGCCATGGGTTTTTTCCTTGATTTTCTAGAGCAGGATTCTGTTGCGAGCGGGCCTCTTCCAAGCACTGAGTAGGATCCTTTTGGCGGTCGATTTGATCTGCGTTGTGAAACAGAGTCTGCAAAAACGGTTTCCCCCAAGTCCTTCTGGATGGCCTGTAATGGAAAACCTTTTAGTTCTGGAAAACAAGGGCCCATCGCTCTCTCTATCAGTTCTCAAAGCAATACGGGACGATTATGTATTTGAAGCTGGAGACAACAGATACCGTGGTTGTTTCCCCACCAAAGATAGTTGAGGATTGCCTAAAATCCAATGACATGAAATTCTCCAACCGACCAACCACTTCAGCAGCCAAATACATTGGCTATGACTGCAATGGCTTCATCTGGTATCCTGACATGCCTCACTAGAGAATGATACGTAAGGTATGTAACATTCATCTCTTTGGAAGTATGGCCTTGAAGGATCTAGGGAAAGTGCGGGAAGTAGAGTTCGAGATGCCGGTGAAGTCGATTATGGAACATGAGAAACAAGGGAAACCCATGAACCTCAGGGAGCTTCTCAACGTCTGCACTGCCAATGTTCTTGGGAAAATTCAGTTGAGAAAGCAAATGTTCGATTCTTAAGGGTCAAAAGAGAGCAAGTTTAGGGAAATGGTGGTGGAGCTAATGGTTTTGACCTAGAAATTTATCGTCGACGACTTTGTGTAGTGGTTGGGTTGGATGCATCTAAAAGAAGCTGCACAACAAGTTTGATTAATTCTTCAGTAAAATGATAAAGGAGCGCCAAACTGCGCCATGCAATGAAAGAGAAAGGGGAGATTTTTTGAGTTTGCTTTTAGAAATGATGAGGATGACGAAGAAGAAAATATCATGAATGTTGACATTAAGGACCTTTTCGAGGTGAATCTTGTTAAATTGATTGAATTGAATTTCATGAAAAATATCCCACTTTAGCCTCTATTCCAATCTCTCAGATTACAATGTTTTATTTTTTATTTTTTATTTTTTTATTTATTATTTCTAAGGTTCCTAGTCACTTTTAAAAGTTTTTGTTATCTTCTTATTTCAAGAGTTTATGTTACTTCATTGTTTAGACAATATTGTAATTAAAAACTAAATCAATTTCATGTTTTGGTAAAATCTTTTACCACACTAACTTAGTTTTCTCTACTTATTACCTTAAAGTTTTGTTAGAATTTGTCATATAAGTTTTGGTTCTTATCATAGTCTCTCAAAGATTATATTTATGTCATTTTATGTATTGTAACAATGATATACTTGTGTCTATATGAAATGGTT
The DNA here is from genome assembly GCA_001517045.1 of Pseudotsuga menziesii. NCBI lineage: Eukaryota > Viridiplantae > Streptophyta > Pinopsida > Pinales > Pinaceae > Pseudotsuga > Pseudotsuga menziesii. The sequence goes on from LPNX010258246.1 coordinate 22,467, forward strand.
TGTTCTTTCATATTTTAATTTCTTTGTATGTAAATTTATATGTGTTGGTTATTGTTCACACATTGTTTATAGTTGAAATAGATACAACTTCTACTACTATGGAATGGTAACAAGTAGAACTGATACGACACTTAGACATGTTGAAGAGATGCCAAGAAGAATTAGACTCTGCCATGAAAGGGGAACATAGAAGACTGAAGTAGTTGGACCTCAAAAATTCCCCCTACTTGCAGGTCGTGGTGAAGAAGACATTAAGTTTAAACCCCTCCGTTCCCATCCTTGTTCGTATGGTGGTATCCAAGGCGTGTGATATAGAGGGTTACCACATACCCAATAATTCTAGACTCATGGTGAATACATGGGTTATGCATCGTGACCCATATGTGTGGGAGAGTCCACTAGAAATCATCCCTAACATGTTTATAGATAGTAATGTTGATGTAAGTGGAAACCATTTCCAAGTAATTCCATTCGAAACAGGGAAATGGATTTGTGCAAGCATGAGCATGGGGATCCACATAATTCAACTCATGTTGTCCACCTTAATTTACTCCTTTGACTTATCTCTCCCTAACAGCCAACCCCTAAGACATTGGATATGGAATAAGGTGTCGGTATCACATTGCATAAGTCAATACCACTACTCATGTCTCCCTCTGCCCATCTCCCTTTGGATAAGTACAATTAATGTAATTAAGAAAGTGTGTTTAGAATTTTAGTGAGGTACTTCTTTAAGGATACATTTATTATAAGTTATTGTGGTAGAATAGACTGAACTTTATAAAATGCTAAATTTATTTTATATTTAAATTTTTTCAATAAACAATTTTATTATATATTTTTATTACAGCGGAATTTTATTTAATAAACAATTTTACTATCTAATTTTATTAGAGTGGAATTTTATTTATTTAAATTTATGTAGAACATTGAAGTTTTAATGTTTTACCAACCTATTTTGTTGTATTTTTTTTATTTAAATCTTGCATGTTTAAAATTTGTTTTAAAATTAATTTTTTAATAATATNNNNATTTATAATATTTTGTTCAATATTTTATATGTCACTAACCAATATTTTTCATGAATAATGGGATTATTTTGTCAAAATTAAATGTCAATAGCCAATATTTTTCATCAACAATGGGATGGCTTTGTCAAACTAAATGTTATATGGGTGAATCCATGAAAATGGGTAGCATTTTTTGTCCAAAAATGAGGGTGAAAATTCGATTTTTTACTTATTTATTAAATCGAACCTCTCAAAATACATATACTCTTTGTGAATTCCAATATGTAACTAAAAACAAATTGCATGAAAGTATGTTGTCTTTGCATTTAATCATATGTTTGTTCTTGTAAATTTCAGAAAAAGAATTTAACAAGTGGTTTGTATGCACTTAAAATAATTTCATGAAAAATGCATACTTTTTTAATATATATATATATATATATATATATATATATATATATAATGTGCACAAAATGCATTGGGGTGCAATTTTTTTTTAATTTATTTTCGAAAATTATTTGTTTGTATAAAATTTTGAAACTAACTATTTCAGATTTTAATTGAATTTTGTACACATGTGAGTGCATATAAACTTTTTTTTACTGGTTACAAAAATCCAAAAACAAAAAATACCCTTTTGAAGAGAACGTGATGATGTGGGGTATATATATATATTTTTGAAATTTTTTGTTCTGTACTTTTTATGTTGCTGATTTTTCTTTGCGTTGGTTCGAAGTTGTTGAGATGGTTTTTAAGTGTAAGTTTGAAAAAAAAATGAATTATAATACGAACTCTAAAACTTATAAATTATATTTTGATGGATATATGATTCATTGACGAATCCATTAGCATGAATTCTTCCACCTAAGGTGCATCCCAAGGTAGGCTTTAGGCTTTCCCGAGATGTTGGTAAAATTAAATTTTCAGAAATTGGGGCTAAAATTTTATTTTAAGCCCTTGATTGAGCTATGAGCTCGATCGAGATATTGCACGCATTTTTAAATATCTCAACCGATGGTTTGTGTGGATAAGAAGAAGCTCGATCGAGCCACGATCTTGATTGACCTTTTTAAATTTTGATTAAAAAAAATGGGTCCCCATATTCGCATGACATATAGTATAAGGGAACTCAAATATGGGAATCCAAAAAGAAATAATCAATGTTTTTAAAATCTCGTATCAAATAGTCATTTTTAGTATGGGATCCTCTTCGAATTCAATTAAAATCAAACATAGAAATATAAGATAATCAAATTTAATAAAACACAATTTCAACAAGAAGAATGATACTTGTGGGTAATAGTAAATACCTTGAAGAAGAGTCATGTAAAAACATTACTACCACAACTTCCTCTAGATTTTATACATGTAGATATATTCACAATGTAATTAGAGTTACAGATGTGATCATCACATATTTAACTCCAATTACTCTATGATCCATATCTACAAATGGGTATAAAGGACCCTTCTCTATATTTTATATTATTTCCATCACATCTATAAACACCATTTACTCATTTATTATATCTATAACCCCTCTCTACTAGTCTTTGACTAAGTTTCTATGCAATATACATGATGAAATAATCTTTGGTATGTTGTTGTTTTATACGTATCACAGTTACAGATGCTCGATCAGGATATCAATGCTCAACTGAGAGTTAAGAAAACCCTCGACCAAGGTACTTAGCACAATCAAAATTTTTATTAACCCGCAATAGATCATTTTAAAATAGTCCGATCGAGCACTTATTTAAGCCATCAATTGAGTTTTTAAAAGCTTGATCAAGGGTTTGAAATGTTGGGATTATTATTAATCCTCCCTTTGACCACATAGTCTATTTGTATATGTTCCTAGTTTAGTAGGTATTCATCACTCCACCAATGCATGGGGGACACACCTAGGGGATCCCTGCCACTTAATGCACTTGTCTACATGAGTTTAGGTGCCCCATGGACCAATACCTGTAATTTAGGAACCCACTCTGAGTGCCACCAGTAGTATCCATCAATTGACCCTAGTTGGTATTTAGTTAAGTCCAATTATGCTATGATTCCCATCAGTTAGATCACTCCTAGTCATCCTAGTGCCAGTTTCAATGATTCAGGGGAAGCAGGGTGCATTTTCTCACATACCCTCATTAGTTAACTAGTTGTTAACTATTTTAGTGATCTAGAGTTTCAATAGTGAACTCTAGTGGTGATTTTCCCATACTAAGTTAGCTTCGTAGTAAGTCCTGGTTGGAAGATTTGAATCCTATCTTAGATATTCTAATTCTCCTATATGTATCACCATTGTATTACTTAATTATATATTGATTAATAGATTATGATTAATTATTCCAATTATTGGTCTCATGAGTGTTTTTTTATCTTCCATGAATTATTGATATGGGTTAATCAATTGTTTCTCTGTCTTCTACAATTATCCATTTAAATCCCGCAGGCTTGATAATCCTATTCTTCATTGATTTTTACATGGTATTATAGCGGGTTTCCATGCGTGCTTCAAACATCAAAAGCTTCCATTGATGCATAAGAAGCCAATGGGTTACACATAAATCCTGGAATTGTTTCCTTTCTCCCTATGGATTCAATCCATAGAAGTCTATCCATGTGTGGTGCACCCAGAGAAAGTGCACATGTTGAAGCAGAGAGTGTTTGGTCTAATTTGATTCAAATTGAATTATTTTTGCAGGTACAACAATTTCTATGGGTTTGAAATCAGTTCCTCCTCTATCACCATTCAATTATGAGGAGAGGAATTTAAACATGGTTGCATATATCGAGAGCCATGATCTCCTTAATGTGCCTTTTGGTGATGGTAAAGAATATTATGAAGACAAAACTTATTGGCTAAATTATTGTGATATATCAAATGGAAGTATGGGTATGGTAATGAATTCTAATATGCATTATCTCATGGAATCTATTGAGTATCCATTCGAGCTCTTGAGAAATCCAGATAAAGACTTTGGTGTGCAGAAAGAAGTAGATAACACCTGGAGAAAATCCAAATCATCCTAAAGTGTTCTTGCTTCAAATGTCCTAGCCTCAATTCTCTTTGATGAAGTTGTTTAAGATGAAGAAATAGCAGAATCTTCAACTCATTCAATTTGAATTGGTGAAAGTCTCATTGTAGTGACTCATTTTCTAGTTTCTCCAGAAGTTTATGAGATCTATGATATATCATATTCTCATATAGGTGATCTAGAAGAAGACATTTGAACCTCCATTGTTGAATGCAAACCCTCTTTCTATCTTTCTCATACATCCTCCAATGATTCTTCTATTCTAAATTCTATGCAAATTTTGCGAGTGAGTGCTTCAAAAAATGAAGAGGAATTTTTTTTCTCTCTCTCTCTAATGTTGTTTTTGTTGTGCATAAAAGTGATATTTTGGAGGACAGATCGTATTTTTGGAGTGATCCATTCACCCTCATTGATCTAGTACTTCCAGCGAATTCCTACTTCATTACTTGCACCAATTCTCAGAGTTTTGTTGAAGAAGGAGAACATTGTGCATTTACCATCTTAGTGGCACACTTGAACCTTCATTCCTCATTCTTGGATCTGATATCACCTTATTTGGTTTGAATTCCAAGTTTCAATATCTTTCAGTTATGCTTGGGATTGTTCTCATCAGTTTTGGTGTGAAAAACCAAGCACCTCAATTCTCTTTCAAATTTGTTGTTGGGGATTTGATGTGATTTTGTTCTAATGAGTTTACTGATATTAATTTTTTTGAATTAGTGGATATTTTGGAAGCTATATCATATTATGGATCTCAAGCATTCACTCTCCATGGTCACATGCATCCTCCTCCTTCCTACTTGATTAGGTGCTTATCTCCTCACAATCCTAGTAAAGATGGAGACCTCTTGCGTTCGCTTGGACACTTGCTCCTCACAACGGGAGATTATTTTACCTCACATGGTGAATCAATGTTCAAAGTTGAAACATATCAGTTGATTGGTTTTACCTCACATGGTTCGAATTCTCAAGCATTTTTTCTCTTTTGTCAGACTATCTCAGTTGCTCTACATGGTCCCATAATCTATTATGCAGTTGTCTATGTTACATATTCAATTGAGATATTCATGTTCTTCCAAAGAAGAAAATTTCTCCAGACATATATCATTTAGTTTGGAGAGGTTCACATGCACATTCCTAGGATACTAATGCAGACAAGGACCATCACACTACATTATTGCTCCACAAAGACACAGATGGCATAAATGTTTTCACAAGTGTTTACTCAAGGAGAACTTTTTTCTCTTAGTATGAAAGCTTGATCCTGATTTTCTTGCTTATTTTCAGGCAAGGGTTTTCCCGTGAGGTTTTCCCCATTTTCCTCAGTTTGTTAAGAAGTTTGTTTTATATTTAGATTGTATGGGTGACCTTTGTTCTTAGTTCTAGGGCCTAGGTTGTCCAAAGTTAGGATTAAGGAGGGGTGTTGGGTTATTATTAATCCTCCCTTTGACCACATAGTCTATTTGTATATTTTCCTAGTTTGATCGAGCACTTATTTAATCCATCAATCGATTTTTTGAAAGCTCGATTAAGGGTTTGAAATGTTGGGATTATTTGGGATTATTATTAATCCTCCCTTTGACCACATAGTCTATTTGTCTATTTTACAAGCTTAGGAGGATTTCATTACTCCACTAATGAATGGGGGGCACACCTATGGGATGCCTACCACCTATTGCACATGTTTTCATGAGTTTAGGTTCCCTAGGGACCAATCCCTATAATTTAGGAACCCACTATGAGTGACACCAAAAGTATCTAGTAGTTGACCCTAGTTGATATTCAGTTAAGTCCAGCTACTCTCCAATTTTCATTAGTTAGATCACTCTCAGTCATCCTAGTGCTAGTTTCCATGATTCAGGGGAATTAGGGTGCATTTTCTCACCTACGCTCATCAGTTAACTAGTTGTGAACTATTTTAGTGATCTAGAGTTGCATTAATGAGTTCTAGTGGTAATGTTCCCATACTGATTTAGCTCTGGAGTCAGTCCAGGTTGGTAGATTTGAATCCTATCTTTAGTATTCAAATTATCATATATGTATTACTTAATTATATACTGATTAATGGATTATGATTAATTATTCCAATTATTGGTCTCATGAGCATTTTTTATCTTCCATGAATGTTTGATATGAGTTAATCAATTGCTTCTCTATCTTCTACAATTCTCCATTTGGATCCTGTAGACTTGATGATCCCATGCTTCATTGAATTTTACATGAAAAATCTCAATAAATGTTTATTTTCAACATAAGTTCGGGCTCCTCTTGCAAAAAGTGTTACCATTATTCATGTGAACACCCATATTGTCTTTGGGATGAAACTAAAAAACAATAAAATAAGTTTTGATATTCTTAAATAATATTTTTTTCTTTTACCTTAGATGCAAGTTCCTTAAGGAGAGGCATGGTGGGAGGCAGGACAACCCGTTTAATTCCATCTGCGACGCTTGTCACCACTTCCCAGTGCAAGTCATTCAGCATGGAGTGTACTCGTCTCTGCTCACAGGTCACCTCACACAAGATCAGGGCTTTAATGGTTCACTCCTCCTAGTGCATGACATTTATGGTTGATGATGTTTGGATCAACATCCAGGTCACCTCGCATGATGGCTTTGCATGGACCTGGTTTCTTCATAGTTTTTTCCTCCGCGCGTTATTTGTCTGCTCTATTCCAACACAGCTTACTAGCTCTCAGACAAGAAAGAAGGCCAAGGTTTGGAAGCATAGAGATATAGGAGAGCATGGGGTCATGCAGTGATGTGATGCTCCATCTCCCTGGGGTATGGTGCCCATATCCCTCTCAGCATTCACAGGTCCATGGATGACTAGGAAGCAAAAGAAGTGGTTCACCACCGAATGACACAGAACCTGAGGCAAAGATTATCCCATTATTGGAGCATGAAAAATGTCCTTGCCCAAATGCTCTGGGAAAGAGACAGAGCTCCTTTGCCATCTCCTTCCAGCAATTCTGAAAGTTCCTCGGGTCATCCAAATTCCTCGTCTCTACTGAGCTTACACCTACAGGACCCTCCTAAATAGATCCCTCAGCAACAGGATTCCATGTCAACTCGGGATGTGGAAGAAGCTCTGCCCAATTCGGAGTTATATGCAAAACGCAAGGGAATGAGAGTAGACATGAAGCTCGTTATGGAGGATGTCAACAGCTTCTTCTGCAATAGAACCACCTCTATATTTGGAACCAACTCTCTCTACTACCATAATCATTTCCCCATTATCGAAGAACCCTGGCAAAATTCGTAAGGGCTTCAGCTTTTTTAATTGTCTCTATGTTTTTTCTGTTTGCTCAATTGGTTTGTTCGTATGTTGTTGTAGCTACACTCTGTTTTATTTTTTTCTTGGGTGGCTTGGTTTCCCTCATCAAGGGCAGGCCCATGACATGTGTTTTGTTACTTTACCAGTACCTTGACATTAATGATACACGTGAAACAAACACTATGCATGTAATCTTTCTTTTATTTATTAATACATCTTATTAATACTTTTTTTATTAATACATCTTAATACAAATTTGTCATTTAAATAACGAAGGAAAAAATTAAAAAATAAAATAATTAAAGTAAAAAATCAATCTATTGAATGAAACAATTATTATCTTCAAAGGACATAAAAATAATCTTGATGGAACCTTATCTTTATAAAAAGATTCTAATGGAACCTTCTCTTTTTAAGATATTTTGATCAAAAGCTTCTTTTATTAAAAAAGCACTTTGTTTACAGCTTAGTTCACATTTTTCAGTATATGTATATACGAATGACAAAAACTAGGTATTGTTTAATTGATATTTTGAGTACAATGGAAAGTTTCAATTATTTCTTAGGTGCATGCCATATTCATATAACCTAAAGGCTTATAATAGTGATAGTAAATATTTAAAGTAAATTTTTATGTGTTTTTTTATAATAATGTTTATAATAATATTTTTATTTATATTGAATAAATTTAAAATGTATTTAATAAATTTAAGTTTAAATTATCTATATTTTATCAAATCAAATTTAAATATAATTTTAAGTTTAACGAATTTATAATTTACAACTAAATTTAAATAAAATTTTGTGTTTAATAAATTGATATTTTAAAATTAAAATTTATATTTTTTATTTTTATAATTTAAATAATTTTTATAAATTTCAATATAAAAAATTCATTAATAAGATAATGTAATGTTACATGTAGATAGTAATTGAAATATCAAAATTTATCCCAAGATACTTTGAGCACTAAAACCTTGCAATTGAAATATTAAATTTTTTTTATTTAAAATAAATAACTTTATCAATTCATATAAAATTAATAAAATATAATAATGTTTAAATGAAAAGCACTAAATCCTTGCCATTGAAATATTAAATATAATTTATTTAAAATAAACAATTTTATCAATTCATACAAAATTAATAAAATATAATAATGTTTTCATTTTCTTTAATAAAAATTGCTTTGAAATATTAAATAAAATTTATTTAAAATAAACAACTTTATAAATTCATACAAAATTAATAAAATCTAATAATGTTTTCATTTTCATTAATCAGAGTTGCTTTATGCTTCAAAAGGTTGTGAAAGTTAAAAAAAATTACTTTTAATAAATCAAAATTTTCAATCTATTTATTTAACATTTTATTAAAAATAATAATTTGTTTATATATTTATTAAAAACTTCTCAATGTGATCATTACAATGGGTAATGCATGCGAATTCAGAAATATACATATAAATTGTTACATTTTCAATCGCAAATTGTATTGTTTTAAGTGAAGTCAATGGGAAATGCTTTTTAATTGTATTGTATTATTTAGTAATTTAGTAATAGTTATTGTTGAGATTTATATTTTTTATATTTTTAAAATTTTTATGACTATTACGTCTTGCCGTTTTCCAGTTTCTCCTAATTTTTTTTTAAATTTTAGGGTGGTCTCCACACTTTTCGAATGTGCATCTCCGCTCTCCCGTCCTGCCATCCCTAAACCTTGAAAAACATTGCTTAAATACCTCCTCTATATTATCTGAAAATGCAACCCCATATATATATGGGCTTACATTTTCAATAAAACATTGTATTATTTAAATTAACGCTTCAACTTTACATAGTACAACATATGATGAGAGAAATATTGTTTATTTATTTTAATAAGCACTTTAACTTTGTACAATATCATATAAAATAATTGAGGCAAAAGGAACTTTTGTAGGTGCTACCATCAAAAGTAGAAAAAAACTAAGGTCATTTAAATGTAATGGATGTACTTTTGGGCGAACTAGTGTATTTGCATGGTTTAGTACAAATGACCTTTACTCCAAATTCCTAAATTAGATTCAATGAGGGATACCTTTTAAATAGCATTCAATCTTTATGATGACATCCATGCGGTTGTGAAGTATGCCTAAAGAAAGAACAAAAGATTCACTGGTTTTGGTAGCTTAGAGTTATTCGAGTTAAATAGAAAGCCATATTTACTAGGTAGAGTTTTTGATGCGACATGCAAAGAAAATAAAGTAAATACATAAACATTTACAAGGTATTGTGTGCATAGTACGGTATTAGCTTTTTCTGTATGAAAATTTGGATCAATTCCAACTTATTGAATATTTGGTCTAAGTTTAATAGATCGTGTAAGTGTAATAGAAATACAGCTTTTTACTAGCTGAAAATTGATTTTTAAAAACTAATTTTTCATTCATTATTTAATTAGTATTTATAAAGAACATTTCAATTTCATATATTTTTATAAAAATAATGATTTATAACGAGTTGTTATCTTTCACAGAGACCATATCAATGAATGAATTTTAATGTGCATTTATTCTATATATTTGTATATTTGATAAAAACTATTATATATAAGAAGTCTACTTTCGTATTTTATCCATATTAGAATTTTTGCAAATATGAATTACAATAGTCCCAGATACAAAATAGTACAATGGCCATGGATAGGCATGATAAACATATGAGTCATGTGATCATCGCCACATACAATATACAATGAAATAAGGTATCCATACTGAATGAAAAAAATCTGATAATACACTAGAGTCTGGTCATGAGAGATGGCATCTCATGAATACTGACACGATCAAAGAGGTAGCATATATGGGAAGCCACCAAGCTCGGAGGTCTTCTACACAAACCGCTTTTGGTACATGACCCATCATGCAAATAAAGGTGTCAAGGTTGAACATGATGGACCATCGTTTGATTACCATTCATTGATGTATACCATTAATAGACGCGAGTGCAATAAAACAAGTGTGAATATACGTGTTAAGGTAAAAAACGTGAGTGAATCCATCGATTAGGGGACATTGATGTATTCCCAAAATTGTCAATGGTGAGAGAACCTTCCACTGATGACTACAAGCCTCAAGGAACTCAATGGACTCTAGAATCCTATTCCAGAATAGATGATATGAAGTCGATGGAATGGAATCCATTGGAAGGAGGGAATTAAGGAATCCCCCATCAACCAACATGAGGTACTCAGCAACACTGGATAATTTGGAAGGACTCAAGCGAACTAGATTTGCACGAGCTAGTAACTATACCAGGAATGACCGACATGTAAAGACAAAAAAACTAAGGAGTGGCCGACTCAGGTGAGAAATTCCTTCGAGAAAGAGCATAAGGAAGATGGTGACTCACAGGAAGCATAGACTTGACATGCAAACTGTGAAAACTATGTGACACAGGGGGCAACGACAGAGGCTCCACAGGGACTGGAAGCATAACCAATTGGTGGAGAAAACTCATAATAATGAGTACAACTTCTAAATTCATACTAATAACCCAACTGATGGATGGAGATTACAGTGATCTATTCGAAGGTGACACGACTTGAAAAATTCCAAAAGTAACATCATTTCACGTCCATATTTTTATGGTTTTTTAAGCTTTTGGTCTTTTTCATATTAAGAAGCCTGAAAAAGAATAAAATTTATTATAATACATAACTAGGAGGAGACGAGTGTTGCAAGAAATAATACTAGTTCTAGGTAGTGGAACATACCTATGCTCCATGAAAGGAATCATGTGTAGGATAAGGACACTCAGGGGAATGTATCCTCTGGGTAAGGGATGATCAAGCTGCAAAAGATATATTAGAGGCTGCTCTTGGTTGGAATTAAGGAAATATTAGGCTATATGGATAATAAACTGTAGCAAGGAGTCAACATAAATCTCCATATAGAAAGATGATGCATGAAAATGCATTTACAACTGGATATAAACAGGAGTCCTTATGGGAGATGGACAATATAAAGGTCAAGAAAGAATATGTGGTTCTTTATCAAAGACATTGTGTGACTACAAGGGACTCCTAGACATAAGGGAAAAACCACATCATGGGTACCAAATGGCAAAGCATGATCGAACTAGGGCACCCATAAAATAAGAAGGATCTACCACTTACATAATGACACTTCTTGTCACATCCCCGGTTTCGACCCCGTATGCATGATGTATATAATGTAATTAATCGTGGTGAGGAGCTCAAGGTAAAAGCCCCACCATCGATTTGGTTGTGTATGTTCGGCAATGGGGATATTGCCGATGGTTTGTTGTGCTATCCGGCACCTTATAATTTGACATCATGTAAACCCGCACATCAATTAAAATAAACCACAACCAGCTACGGCAGTGCAACGTTAAATGAAAAGGGCATGGTTCCAAAGGATAAGGGGTGGGGGATGTCAAACCTTGGTTTATGGGGGAAAAACCCATGTTTTATTACCTTGTTGTTTTGCCACCTTGTCTTACCCAACCTCTTTCAACCTCTTTAATGTTCTGTTGGGTGGTTGGGCAGTTATGGCTGCTGGTGGATGGGCAGTTATTTCCTTTGGGAGTGGGGTGGCAGGACTGTCAGTCCTTTGCCCACATCCACACTCCACCCACAACCCCATGCTTGCCCTGCCTGTTCTGTTCATCCTCACGCAGAGAAATCGGTGTTCAATTTCGTTTTGAGCCACTGTGGGTTTCCAATTCGTGGGCCGAGTTTCTGTGTTTTGGGACTGTGCATAGTTGCCATTGTTTTACTTTGAAATTGGGCTATTGTTGTTGTTTCCCTGGTCTGGGATGTTGTGGTTGAGTTGTTTTGGCCACGTTAGGGCCAAAACCAACTCTGGGTTGTCCATTGGACTTGAGCTGTGCTCCTCCATGGTTTGGGGCTGTCCCCTGTTGTTTATGACCTCTTCACAGAGCTGTGAAGGGATTGTTTGGCTGCTGGTATGCAGTGGTTGAACCTTGGACTGTGCTGGCTTGGCTTGTCTGTTGAAAGCCTGTGAAACCCAGCTGTGTTGGTTTGCTGTTTATGTCCCCTTGGCTATGTATAAGCCTGCAATTGACCCTTATTCCGGAGGAATCATGCCCAGCTCGGGGGTGGCAGCGTTGCTGAGAGGTTTAAGAGCATGCTGGCCTATGGTTGGGTGGAACGTTGCAGCGACGTAGCTGGTTGCGGGTGAATTCTTCATTAACAGATAAGTGTTGCTAGTCTATCTCTGCAATTATACCGTATTATGTAAGATGATGAACATGCTCAATGCTGGAAATGTATTTGTTTTGCTTCCGCTGTATGATTGAAGATAAATGCATCTGTGTATGCTTAATTTCAGCATTTGTTTTTCTGTTTATGTTCATGGGTTGTTTGCCCCGATTGCATTGTTGTGTATGTCGCGTCCTCTTCGCCGGTTGAGGGACGGGGACGTGACACTTCTAGTAGAAGTGTGAGGTTCCATAACATTATAAAGTGGGTTCATACCTATAGTTGAGGCGACATGGTCATAAGATAATGCATGATGCATACAGAAAGTGATCCTATTCTATATGCTAGTTCAAAATTATACCTGTGATAGGAAAGAACGGGTCAAGACCTCGATGAAAAAGCCTTCAAGACAAGCCCCTACATCACGAAATTAGGCCAAAACAGTTCAAAAGGGTCAATACTGTCCCAAAACTATAGGAAGTGGGTAAAAATTTCAAAAGAAATTTATAAATAGCAAAAAAATTAATTTTTCACTATACTATTTGTTTTTTTACCAAATATAGTGCATTTGGAGCCATTTTGGACAACAAACTTCAATCACAAATTCTGGGAGCTAGGACCAACGGAATTGAAAATCGTCAGGGCCAGGTAAATCCTCATCACATTCTCTATCTTTTCCATGTATTTATTTCCATTTTTAGTGGTGTAATTTTCTGTTTGGAGCGTCATAAAGATGGATATCTCGGCCCACGCAAGTCACAGGTTATCGGGTCACATATAGGGCTGGGTATACATGGGAAAATAAAATCCTTTCCATGTATACGCTCGACTGTCAACATGAAAAGCCGTGTATAGGTGCATGAATACCCCAAAAAAGGCAAAATATCATGAAAAATGCATGTTTTTTTTGTAGTATGGTTCCAGAATGGAGGGATTGTGAACATGAAGATGTGGATAGGGAATTCCAACGTGATCCAAATTCCCAACAAGCTCTAAGGGGATATGGTCTATACAATTTTTAGTAACTTGGGAGCTTGAGAGCTTAAGCAAGGCTTCTACAGATGCTTGTGGATTATTGGGATCTAGATACATATGCTTTTCAACTTGGAGGGATTCCTCTGAGACTACAGGTAGAAGATATATATTTCATTACTGGACTATCCCTTTGAGGCGAGTAAGTCAACCAGAGGGATTGTGGAGTGGGAGGTGGTATCACTATCGAGGAATATATAGCTGGGTATGGTCTTCCCAATATTGAAAATATTGGGATCTAGGTTCTTGTAAACTCCATCGAGAGCCTTGGTCTCAAGGTGATAATACTAGTGCTATCCATCATAGCAGGGTTGGCATCACTGCATCAGGCCTCCAGGCCTATCATGTTCTGTGTAGTAGAGTGTATGAGACCCACAATATATGACTGGAGCACACTAAACAACATGAAGCAACAAATGACTGAATGCAAGTCGGGTAGTACAAGGAACATTGGCTTCGCCAGTATTCTCAGTACATTCTTCTTCGAGCGGGTATTGGGCCTTATCCCAAGAGTGCAGGTTCATCCACATGGTCTATGAGATTCATCCCAAACCTATTGGGTAGAGCTGATGCAGCGGTTAGAGGGAGGTAGGACACCCACTCTATTTCCCCTAGAATTTTACCACTCTTGGCAGTGACAGATCATGGCCATGGATGACTATCCATATGTAGGGATTGATTCCCACGGAAGCGCAGACATGCCATTACCAGAGGGTGCTACATATGGTGAACCAGGTAGAAATCCCAAATGTGTTTTCTTAACTATTTGATTTTTTTGTATTTTTTGATATAATGGAATAAAAAAACATGTTTTTGGTTGTATCAGGTACTAATACTGATCATGCACATATAGATGTGGGTCCTAGATGGTTGGATGGCTCCCACAACATTGTTGGAGGGGAGAGGGTGACGTTATACTAGGTGCAAATGGGGAGTGTATACTTCAGATAATTCATACTAACTTCGTTTGTATGACACACAGGGTGCCTATGGTGTAAGTCAAGGAATTTCCCGAGGCAATGCTGAGACATGTAGTGGGAGTAGCTCGTGCATGGGTCAAACTCTTTCGATAGTTGGCCAATTCCATTGTGTGTTTTCATGACCATCACCCCAGTCTGTAGGCATAGACACATAGATATACATTTTGTACTGCATGTATAGTGTTTTTTGGTGGCTTGAAGCCCCAATTTTGTACCGTGACAGTTTTTCTATGACACCATTTTGGACTATATTTTTGAGAATGAAAAATATTATAGTGATCGGTTTATTATATTTACATGTGTTATTTGAATATGAGTGGAATTTGCATGCTTCATGATTGATGCAACAAATGGCATTCTAATACATAATTTGCATAAGAATCAGCAACATGATTGTAGATCCTACAAATATGAATGTATGTTATGTGTTCAAATTGTCATTCTAACAACCTTACCCATAAGAATATCCCTAATAAATTCAGATATCTGATATGATACACGCCATTTAATTATGATAAAACCAACTACGAGTCAATATGTACCTCAAGGGATCGAATACCATGAGAGATGAAATCACGTAGGAGCTTAATAACGACACTATATTCAGCAACATTGTTGGATGATTGCTGCATACATACACACGCTGAAGACACTACCTGACCCGTAAATGTATAGATGATCCAAGCAGCCGAGGCTGAGTTATGGGTATGGCGGTTGGCACCATCTGTTAAGCCCTTAATGATGACACATTACACCATATAGTGTGGTGCATTAACCCCTATATTGTAGTGCATTACATATTATTCATGTACGATTAGGACTATTAGTGGGTTTAGTAGTTGTTATTGTACACCTTTATCTCCTATATATAGGAAGGAGATATTTTAATTTTAGTCATGATATCATCTTATCTTGTCTTCTGTACTTAGTACATTGTGTAAGGAGGTTCCTCCCTCGAAGAGGATTGATATTTATCTCTGCTATTCATATTTTAGGCATGGATTAGTCTCTTATTGTCTATTTCTGCTCTTTTTATGCTATATCTGGGACTTGGTTGCATAACATTTGGTATCAGGGTTCTTTCCTTGGGACTTGCTTCTGCAAAATGAGCGATCTTGAAAATTTTGATGCAACTTTTTTTCTACCCGGAATCTAAAATAGAGGTGTTGAGGCCTGGAAAATCGCAGGTAACAACAGTTACAGATTCTCCCCAATGAACATTCCCAACTAGCCTACTACTGTTTGGTATGGGGAATCTGTCTGGTTTATGGTCTGACTACCCTAGGTCAAGTAACAAATTAAAAGGTTTTATCGGTTACGACCCTGTCCACTGTGTATATTTTTAGTTTTTTGTGTTTAAGTTATGATGTGCAAGCGCCTATCTAAAAATGTAGATTGATAGAGATAACGAGAAGTGTCACAATGTGATGCGCAGGTTCTTACCTCTCATCTTAACTCTCTCGCATCTAAATCACACACAGAAAGAAACTAAATTTAACTAACTAACCTATCCCTATGGAGAAAAATTATCAGTTATCAATGAGTAATGTATTTCTGCGTATGCATTAAGAAAAAATACAGATATATGTTACTTATTTCAAAACACATGAACATTAATAGAAATATGAACAACAATATAGCTTATTGTTTATGACAACCTTCATTACTCACAGTGGAAATTTCACAGAATAAACTAGAGTGCATTCATAGCATGAATAGAGATTCAATGAGTGAGATTGATCTCATAGTTAATGGACATAAGCTGAAAATGAAATAGTTCACATTCAACTGATCCATAGTAAATCATTTGAAACATTCCACCAAAATTTCTCCAGCAGAAACTTGTAATTCTTTATTGTAAAAGAAAGTAGTTCTTCTTACAATATACTCTCACAAATGGCCTGCGAAAGAAGTCCCCCCACTACATCTAAACTCTCCTATATTTATACAAAAAAGCAAAACCTTTGGGCTGCCCCCAAATGACTTTTGGGCTTCCCCAACCTTTCAATCCCAAAATTTTGTCTTGTAGTATGTGCTCATAATTTATACAATATGTTACATTTTAAATTAAAATTTAAGAGCACTTTATGAAGAGGGACCAGCTTGGTCACTGATGAAATTTTTCCAAGCCTGGGCCTCTACTGCTATCGATCTGCTCAGTAATATACTGATATTTTTTGAGATCTTGTTAATCTCAGACCTTCACTTTCTTCTTTTATTTTATTTATCTATTCCTTCCTTGCTGCTTCTTCATTTCTCTTTCTCTTCCTCCCATGCTACCTCCTCTGCGGCTCTCTTTCTTTCTTCTTCTTCATTCTTCAGCCAACTCTCTGTCATAAACATAGCATGTTATTAGGCTATTAATATTTTACCAAAATAACAAAAATTGTATCAAGCTATTTACCTCCTCCATATGCATTCTATAAAAATAAACTATACACAGTATTAATGCATGAAAAGAAAAAGCGACAAGGCAGAGAAAATATTGCAAGTTTTTATCTTAAAACCCTGTGAGTTTTGTTCTGTAATCAAAATCAAAACCCCGATAGAACAAACTCCTCATGAACCACATTGCCACTACACTAAACTCTCTACTGTGCTCCTCATCGTGGAAAAAACCCTAACTGGACCAAAACACATACAAAAACAAGGACTGGAGCAAAAATGCTGGTTTAAAAAAAATGCTCCGCATGTATATAGTCCCCTGGTGAAAAATATGGTGGGAAAAAAAACCCTATCACCGCTCGGAAGGTCTAAACATCAGGAGGATAGTACACTAGATAGTCACAATGACGGGTAGTAGACAGACTACGAGTCCCACGAGACTATCAAGTCGGTCGACGTCTAAGACTCTTAACGCTAAGTATCAGAGCCTTAAACCTTAACATCTCCACAGTGTCGGCGATGCCAATGACTATTATCATGGTGATTGTGTATCAGCGATTGGAACTGTTAACCACTACAACATCGACGAGGAAAAAACTATTCTTTGAGTGGATAGTTCCATAGGAAGCCGCAATGGTGGGCAATAAAACAACTGTGGGTTCCGTGGATCAAAAACTTGACGGCAGTCAAAAACACTAAATGTCAGGAAGATAGTCGGATCGACAGCCACAACGGCAGACTCACGAACAACTATGGTTTCGTGAAAAAATACAACCTGTCAGTGATCAAAAGTTCTAACTGCTAAAGGTGGAAACTTTAAACCTGAATGTCTCCGCAGTGTCGGCAATGCAAAGGAAAAACCCTCCGATCAAAGTCAAAAAATGTTCCGTCAGCAAAAAACAAAGTCATCGACAGTCAAAAGGTCAGAAAATTAAATGCCATGGATCAGCAAGAAAAAGAACTGTTCATCATTTCCCTTCCGAAATGTCGGCGGCATAGAGAACTAATGCCCCGACTCAAACTTCAACCAACTTCCAACAACGATAAATAAAATCATCAAAAATAGAAAACGTTAAGTGTTCAAAATAAACGAAAATATTTTCGGCTAGGCGACGGAAATATTAGTTCATTCAACCTTTGACACAGCGGAAAAAAAAAGTCAACTCATCATTCGATCTCCAAAAATGATAAAGAATCAGACCTTAAGCACCGAACAATAAAACAACACTCCACAATCTTTATGCATTGTCTAAATAGCAGTAGTGCTAGATTATTCAAATCCCAAAATGAAAGAAAAACAATTGGCCTTATTCCTGACTTCAAAAGATCAAAATTTATAGCAAAGGAAAGACATATTTTAGGAAACCAAACAATCCCAAGCTAGATAAAAATAAAAGGAGGGTCCCAAAATTTTCCAAAATTTGGGAAAAAGCTGTGGCTGCAACAATTGACGACTATTTGGTGAACACAGATCTCTAGACAATTTCTTCTTTAAGTAACAGACTGTTTGACAATAAATACCAACATGTTGAATTCTTCTAGATGTATGGATTTCCAAATGGCAGATGTATGTACTTTAATCATTGATGATAGTCCAATTTAGGGAAAATGGAAACCAAGATTTCAAAGTCTAGATAACTCTTTTGAGGCCAAGGACATGAGTTTCATTTTTTACCTCTGTCTTCGGGTAGCTCCCAGGTTGGACACCACATGATTGTAATATATGGTAAACAGAAACATTCGTTTGTTCCTCATTCCCATTCCATTTTGCACTTTTGTGTTTTTGGACCTGTTATAACTAGATCTTGTTCTTAGTTTATCTGTTCCTTTTGTCCTCATTTTCAACCGTTGGCTTAAAATGATTTTATATTTTATGTTGATTTCAAGAATTTTTGACAATCAATAATTTTGGTTGGAATTGATACTTTTAATGGTTGAATCATTTCATTATTTTAGTTTTAAGGTTTGTCTTTTGGGCTTATTAGTTAATATGTACATCTTTAAGCTTTCAAAAACTTATAATAAAAGTTCATTCCAAGTTTTGATTTATAATCTAACTCTCATTTTTTAGTCCTTTGTCAAATATTTTCATGAGCAGATTCTTGTAGCAGCTCTGTTTTTCCTGTTTTTGTCATTGTCATTGGGAGCAAATTACAAGGAGATGGAAATGAATTCAGGAAAACCAAAAGAGGTTTTTGTCCACAACAGACTCATTCACAACAACCTCTCTCAGTCACAAATGTGCAGAACATATTACGATCAATTGAAGAGGAATTTTGAAAAACCAAGAGAGGTTTTTGTTCATAACATACTTATTTAAACAACCCTCTCTCAGTGTTTACACAGGTGTTCCGAATTGAGAGATATGAAGGCGTCTTTGAGACCCAAATTTCCAGAAATTCTCCAAATTTCCCCAAATCCGATTTGCTATTTTTGGGTTAATTATCTTTAAATATTTTGAGTTATCATGTAACTAATTGATGTAAATATTTCAAATTTCGACCTAGAAGGTAGTTATGGAAATACTTTACTTTTGTAATGATAAAAGGAAGACAAAGATACAGTTTTGAGGGGAGAATTTTCACTCAAGGAGAGGCTTTTGGAGCTTTGATTTCTCAAGCTAGCACTTATAACTCTTATGTAAGTGGATGACTGTTATTGATTATATATAAACTGATAAGCCATTTTACCTGTCATGCTTTTTCATTTCTAATCTGTTTGATTGCTCAGTCTACAATTTCATTTCTTGTTTAAGTTTTATTCATGTAAATGCTTGTAGCCTGTGGGTGGAATTAGTATTTCATGTGTAATGTTTATGGATTATTGGGATGTGTTTGATCCCCAGTTTATCCAATTTGCATGATTCAGTGCTGTATTAGCTTGTGGATGTTTATTTCCTCCTTGCTGATGAAGTTTTTAAAACCCTAAAACCTATTTTATTTAATTTTACTTTTGAGATTGTGTTGGCTTGTTCTTCTGGTAGTATAAGAACAATTTCTAGCACAAACAGGACCTTTTGTCCATTTTGAGTCCTCCTACATGCCTTCTTTCTGAATTTTTTATTCTGGCTCCTCTATCCATAGTGTCCTTTTGTGTGAGATATGTACTGATTTTTTCAGCTCACGGACAGAGAAGAACTTTGGAAATCTTGTACTCATATGGTTCAGTACTTTGTTTTGATACATATTGCTTTCTTAGGAGATTCTGACTCTTATTTTCCTTTTGGCTTTCAATTCTTGGCATTTGATTATTTAAATATAATATACAGTTTACCTTGCTTCCTCTTCATGGGTCTTTTGCTGTCACCCCCTAAGACATTTTCTAAATGTGAGATGGATGGAGCCTTGAAATAGTAGTCCAGACCTTTTTGATCTTGATTTATTTTACAAGGATTAAGTAGGACTTCAATGTGTTCATAGCCATTTAGGAAAACTGCTAAACTAAAAGAAGTTCTTTCAAATAAATCAATAGTACACAGTCTTATAATCAAGGATTTTAGTTAATCCAGAATTCTGATGAGCTCCATGCAACCAAAGGTTGTGCTTTCTTTATTACCATCAATCAAAATCTAACTAAAAACAAATAAAATAAAATAAATCAAAACAAAACAAAGCAATCAGTTTATTTATGTGCAAGATAACCAAGAAAAAAAATCAAGAAAAAAAAAGTTTGAGAACTAAACCATTAACTGGTAAGTTCTCTTCCCACCCCTGTAAATATTGCAACTTGTGAGTTGAGGGGCTAAGCTTGAATGCAATTTGAAAAGGGCCTACCCATTATCTAGTTCTACCAAACTTGAATTAAAAACTACATCTGAAACTAAGTCTACTATTTTACAGTCAATCTCATCAGCCCGTGAAAATAAAAAAAGATCGGGCTGGGTGTTTGGTGTACTGCTGGCTTCTTCTTTTTGGTAATTTCCTGGTTCTAATTCAATGAATTAATTTCCCAACATAGAATTCAGTGGATCATTTTTTCCCTCTAATTTAGTAACATTATACTTCATCTAAGACTCTATTAATATTTTTATTTGATTGGGACTTCCCTTTTGAGGCAACCACAGATGTGACCAATCTGATGCAAAATATCCATCTAGCCTTGTCAACCAGTCTCGACTCAAAACAAGTCCATAAACATCAGGTATGTCTGCTACTACAATATTGATGTACTGACATACCCTCTCATTTGCAGATAAATGAATCACAACATCTTCCATTTCCCCGATTACTTTCACAGCTTTCCTATCTAACTGAAGAACCTACCAAGTAGATGGTTTAGGTTGTCCATTGATTTTCTTGCAGACTGAAAGTGACATAACATTGATTGATGCCCTTGAGTCTACTAAACAGTTGTGCACATTATAGTTGAAAATATCAAAAGTTAGGAGAAATGGTGGGGTTTTAAACTTAGACTTACCTCCCACACTTGCTTCACCAATTTATTCTTCAGGTTGGTTGTCAGTAGGAAACTCTTCTTCTGGTACTTCAAGTGCTTTTAACAATTTCTCTTTCTGCTAAGGTACATTACACATTTCAAAAAATGAGATATTTTCCCTAGAATTTTTAATGTCTTCCACAATATCATACCCCATCTTAGGTTCTTTGAGATTCTTCTTGACATTATCAATCTTGTCTTCAGTAGGCTTAACATGCATGCTAATTTTCTTCGGGTTTTGACTTGAAATGGTAAATTCGGGTATTTTATCAGTTGTAGTGTTCTTCTGTATCTTCTTCATATTTTCTTGAAGTTTCTTGATCTTTGGAAGTATTGACTTGTCTTCTTTTAACAAACTCTGACTTCTTGTTGTCACAATGGTTTTTGATGTTTCCTCTTGTTTCAAAGAACCTTCTTCTTCTGTATCAAACATTGAGACACAATCCCATAAAACTAAAGTATCTTCCTCTTGTTATTATGTGGATTGATTGTCTTTTTCTTCCTCCTTATCAGTTTCTGTTAGTTTGGAGTCAAATAACTAATTCATTACCAACATTATAGAATTTATCCATTGGGGGCGATTCTTCTTAGAATGAGGCTGCTGATGAAAGGTGCAAAAATTATCCATGCCTACATCAGTTAAATTCATTGCTGTAGGACTGTGTGGAGGAGGTTTAGGTTGATTGTTGTCCTCCCTCTTTTTATAGTTAGGTTTATATGATTCATAAGCTTCCTTTTCTAGATCTATCACTCTGTTGGATAGCTTCTCCATCATCTTCAACATCCCTTCAAAATCCTATGACCGCTCATCCTTAGGCTTAGTCAGTAATAAAGGTTTCTTACCTCCAAATTTTTTATCTTCTGACTGCACAGGATAATTTTCTATGATCTCCATCTCAGCCTCTACCCTCTCATCTTATTCATAAGTTTCTTTGACTGATATCTTGGAAAACATGGCCAAGTCAGGCCCTAGAGCTGAAGTATAGTATTCAATTAGATATTTTTCAGATGGCTTATCAGCTGCAGTAAATTTTTTTAGGTAAGCAACAAATCTTTGAGTGAAATTATGCACTTTTTCCTTCCTTTCTTTTTTTAAAGCGCATAACCCTTTCATTAAAGCTACATGAGTTTTCTGGACTGCATATTTACTTCTAAATATTCTCTCAAATGTGTCCCAGTCTGTGATTTAATTTGCAGGAAGGGAAAAATACCATGAGGCTATTGTTCCTTTCAGGGTGTGTGGAAACAATATACAGACTACATCTTCATGTTCTCCTGCTCGTAGTCCTTCTAAATCCAAGTAAAAACTTTGCAAATGATCATCTACTAGAATTTTTTTACTTGGGTCAAACTTAGGCAACATTTTGTCAAAATATTGAGGCAAATCATGCAAGGGAGGTGTCAGGTTGAAAGGTGACCTATCCCTCCAAGCAGGTGGTGGAGAATGAGGTCTTGACTGAACATGGGTATGGAAAGGTGAACAATAAGGTGAATTTGGATCCAATTAATTCATAGGTTGGCCAACTTCTTGTAAGGCTGCTTCTACTAGTTCTTCAAGATCTTCTACCAATACCGAGTCTTCTAATTAAGAACGATCTTTCTTCTGATACTCTCTTCTAGGTAAGATAGAAATGATAGGTAATCCTCTAATCCTTTTCGCATATACCCTATTAATTATTCTCAAATCATCAACTACTTTGTTATCGACAGGATAAAGATATCCTCTATCTTCAGTAGTTGTATTGTGAAACAAACTAATTTTAGAACTGTCATTGATGGAGTGATTTCGAGGAAGTGAGCTTCCTCATCTAGCCATGCACTGGTGGCCCTCCTTCTAGCACCAAAAACTATTGAGGCCTGGAAAATTGTAGGTAAAAATAGTTAGGGATTCTCCCCAATAAACGTTCCCAACTAGCCCACTACTGTTTGTTATGCGGAATTAGTCTGGTTTACGGTCCGACTACCGTAGGTCAAGTAACAAATTAAAAGGTTTTACTGGTTACAGCTCGGTCCACCATGTATATTTTTAGTTTTTTGTGTTTAAGTTATGATGTGGAAGTGCCTATCTAAAAATGCAGATTGATAGAGATAACAAGGAGTGTCACAATTTGATGCACAGGTTCTTACCTCTCGTCTTAACTCTCTCGCATCTAAATTACACACAGCAAGAAACTAAATTTAACTAACTAACCTATCCTGTTATAGCTGATTTGACCACTCTAGGTGAATCACACTTGTATGGCCTTCCCCTATCCCTCTGCAGACTCCTTAGACCCCTTGGACCATTTTTTGTCCTTTTATGTTTCCTTGACCATCCCTAAAAACATGTGAAAATTAATACACGCGACTTTTAAACCTATAATCGCGTATATATGCGGGTTTGACCGCTAAAACCGTGTACATCGGGATGTGTGCATAATCCAACCCCTTTTGGAGTTTTCCTTGACATGGATCTGACTCACTAGACTCCTGGCCTTCCCTATGCCTTGAGATCGCTTAGATTCGGCCTTTCATTACCCCTTTGAAAAGCTATATAAGGAACTCTATGGTACATTGAAGGCATATTAGAGAATTGAGAGCAAAGAAACTATAGTCCATTGTTGCCGGAACTTGTGCTTAAGTCTACATCCCTTTGTCCCTTGGAGCACTTTTGTGTTCTTCCCAAGCTTGCCTTTTGCTTGTGAGCTTGCTATCGAGAGATGGAGGATTGAGGTGGTGGAGGTCCAAGTGGGGGATTCAGTTTCTACGATTCGCAGACGTGCCAATAGAGGTTGTATTCATTGTAATCTCTAATTTTATATTAATAGAAATATCTTTTCCTGTCCAATAATGTATGTTTGAATGAATATTTTATCCATGGATGTTTTCAAATGCTTATACATTGTTGATTATATATGCTAGAATAGATCTAACACCAGCATATATAGTATGCTTGTCTTGTTTACTTGTTGTTGAGGAAGTAATTTATCAATTCAAGCTGAAGTTGGAGAGCTCAACAGGGATCTACTTCAACCGTTTGGAATAAGGTACGAGGTCTGATCCTTTAGTGTTATATATTTGATTTCTATTGCATATTGGAAAGGATTGATTTATGGAGTCAAGTTGTCTCTTGTGGTACCCCAAGCCATAGGAATTTCTCTCCGTAACAGAATTGGTGACTCTACTGGGGAGTTCCTAGTAGTTGTCCTTTGGGGATTTTCTATTGACATTCAATGACTTTGAATTGCTCTTTTTCTCTTGTTTCTGTGTTGGGTCTAGGGGCATGTTTTCTTGGTAGTGTCTGATTGGTGTGAAGTTTGTCTCGGCTTGTCTATTTGCCTTTATTTTTATGCACCTTTCTTCCTATATGTGAGTTTGGAACTCACAGTCGCGTATATACGTAGGTTTCACTGCTACTTCCGCGTACACACACGGGTTTACTGCGAACAGTCACGTATGCCCTTAGTTTTTCCTTGTAGAGGAAGTTGAATGGTTGCTGGGTGAATTTTGATGATTGCTGAGTCTCCTTTGATATTGCCAGAGTCTATATACACCTCTGTTTCTGACCAGAGACATTTTTTTGAGGGTAATTTTTTTTTTTAAGAATGTTCTTGTCATTGCATTTTTGTTTTTTTGTTTTGGGATTTGTGCATTAGACTTCTTTTACCTTAGTGCTTTGCTTGAGTGCTGTTTGAGTGTGCTTGCAGAGTCTGGGGGTTGTAGAATCATTCTTTTGCTTTTATATCTCATTTTTATTTCAAAAAATCCAAAAATATTTGCTTATCATCATGCATTGCATTTTGCATTTTGCATAGTACTTTCACTAGATTTGCTTTGGATTATTAGTCAGGATTTCATATAGGAAAGCTTGCATTTATCATTTGAAGAAAATTGTGCATTTCACGTAGTAGCATACCTTGTTTTTCATGGACACAATGCATGTGCATTGATTGTTAGGTGTGCATTTTACTTCATGTTGTGTCATAATGCCATTAGTTACATGGCCATATACCTCTTTTGAGTAATAAAGCCAATTAAAATCAACGCTTAATTAAAATGAACTACACTATTTTATTTGATAGGGTTCACCAACAAGATTAGGTTTTAAGGTATTGGAATAGTTCATTGTGAGTTAATTCTCCAAGACCACTAAACAACAACATGTATATGTCTGTCCAGGTAAGTGTGTGTAATTCCTTGGTATAACCCGTGTTTCTCAGGATCCTCCTCTCAAAAGGGAGTTAAGCACGAGGCAGTGTGAGCGGTTATTGATTGGGATGACCCCTAGTGATAACTGAGTAGCACCGGAGATATTTCCAGGATTGTATTCATATATAGGGGCTCTTTCGAGAGTTTTGGGCTTTGCTACCCTATGCATACAGTCAATCCCGCCTGCAACTGTCTGCTTGAGCATTAATTATATTGAGGTGACCTTAGTGACCTTACCTAGGATATCAAGGGGGTACTTTACAGGGGTTATTCTGCGGGTATCCCGGCCAAGTTGGGGTTGGACAACATAGTCGCTTTATGCGTTGAAGCTGAGGGCCACAATAATTGGTTATGTACCTCCGATTTTTTTGTATGGGAGTCTCAAGCCTCTCCTAGGAGAGACATACCTACTTCATTCAGGAGCTCACTTATCCTACCCTTGACTGCTTGTGTTTGGCTTTAGATTTTATTAGTGATTGCTCTGTGCATGATAGCTTTCCTAGGGTTTGCGTAGACAGAGAGTCTTTTGTATTTTTTAAGTCATTGTGGATTCGGGTGTGTCTCCTCGTTATTCTTGTCATTTAGCAGGACTTTTGCCTTCTACATGTCCTCCTCCTTTCACAGAGAGAAATAGACAGTCCAGGTGGAATACTTTTCACATTGATTAACACACCATGGGAGACCATATAGAAGGTATTCCTGAACCACCTTCTCCCATTCACGTGGAATATGGGGAGTTTACTCCTAACAATGATCCTTCACCCGATTTGACTGATTTAGGTCCTGTGATTTTTGAGATAGGAACCTTTCATGATAGACCTACTTACTCTAGGGTTGATTCCCCATTGATGCAACGCCAGCATGGAATGCCGGAGGATGATGAGACTCATTTTGAACCCGCGAGCACTGGTTATGGTAGTTATGGTATGTCTGGTTTTCCCACATATGATTTGGCATTTCATGTCGAATATGAATTTGAGCCTAACACTATGCCTAGGGGCACTCTCATTCCTTACCATGTGGAGAGGTTTGGGAGCACGAGTCACATTGCACCTTCCATTTCCGTGGTGGAAGTTACATCACATATTCCTCCTAGGTCTAGGGTTAGTGATCCTATTAGGATACTAGATCTGAGACGAGTGACTATAGGGAATAGTATGTACATAATTACATAGATCCCTTCATCCTCTGTCCCTAGTTCTTTGAATGTTCACCCTCCACCTCATTCACGTGGTCCTTTGGGTCGGAATGTTGCTACGAGTTATGTTCGTATTGCGGTTACTAGACCGGTTGTGTCTTAGGTACATGCGTCGCCCGTTGTTTTGGGAGGTCATGGTCATACTTCTAGAGGTCACATTCCTACTTCCGAAATGCATATTCCTACTTTTGGAGTGTATGTTCCTACTTACGGAGTGTCTCATGCGACATCTCATGCGATGACTTATGGAATCTATTATGGGACATAGTATGGACAGGGTTCTTCACGTTATGGGGGCGGGTATAAAAAACCTGCTTACTTTCCAAATTATGGCTTTGTAGCTTTGAATAGTCAAGGTACACCACACTATGGTGCTTCCATGCCACCCTATACGAGTCAAATGGGAGGAGGTAGGCCATGGTGGTAATCAGACCTAAGTGAATCAAAACTATCAGGGAGTGGTCCATTGACCTCATCATCCTAGGCTCCCTTTCCTTGCAACACTGAATTTTCCTGACTTGTCAAGATTGATGAAGGATCCTGTACCTCATGACCCAGCTTGGCCGACTGTCCCTACTAAGCTTCCCTCAGATATACTCGAGTTCGAGGGCAATCCTGGAGAGGATCCGAGCGAACATGTTACTACCTTCCATCTATGGTGCTCTTTGAATTCCTTACACCAGGACTCCATCCGTTTAAGGCTATTTAAACGCACCCTTACAAGGCCTGCCATGAAATGGTATATAGAGCTACCTACAGAAGCATTCACTTTTTTCGATGACCTAGCGATGAATTTTATTAACCACTTCCAACTACCAGTATGTTATGACGTTGGTACTGAACTCTTGTCGACATTTCAGTAGGATAAAGCCACACATATCTCGGATCATATCCAAGAGTGGCGTAGACAAAAGAGGTTAACTAAAGCGTTTATACCACCGGAATTCTTCCTTGAATGGTTCCTTAAGTCGTTATTTCCATATATATCGAAGGATGTTTCTACATCCAGAGTACAAAATGAGGAACAAGCCATTTTTAGGGCACAGGAACTGGACTTGATTTATGCTCAGTCCGGTTTGTTATATGAGATTATTCCTAATGCTCTGCGTTCTAATTTCGACCCCAAAGTTAAACCTGGACCACATGTCGATGGAATTGTTGGTTGTGTGAGTGCTAAACCTGTGGATTCAGTTGCAAAACAAGTTAGTCAATTGTCAATCAACCAATCTGCTTCAGGACAAGCCACGACTTCATCTCAACCCGCCCAAATGGTGAGTGTGCATTCGGTGCAATCATCGGACCAGAAGGGTAAGAATAATCGTAAGGGTGGGAATAGGAATGAGAATGCTAATAATAATGACAAGAACGGCCGTAATGCTGGGGGGACAAGCAAGCTAAACGTAAGGTTGAATTCCCTTGCAAGTTGTGTAAGAACGATCACCTCACTTAGTTGTGCCCTTGTATCGATGAAGCCTCTATATTCTTGGCACAGGGCCCAGCTATGCTAACTAACCCTTTACCTCACAATCAAAATATGAACTCGAGGACCCATGATCAGTTTGGTGGTGATCAAGATCCACCAGAGGGTAGTGGTCATGGTTGCATTAACATGGTACGTGATACGAAAGTTGTGACCCATGCAAAATAGTATGGTTTGTCACAACCCAGCCTAGGAAATGAACCTGATCCACCAAGGACTCCTTTGCATATTGAGAAATCTGTGGATAAACTTGAAGCTGCACCTCGCGTTTCTAATGGAGTCCTTAAGTGTTTGGGGTACAATCCTAATTCCCAAGCCACCCAAAACTATTTAGTTGTCGAGGATTTGGGCCACACTCCTTGTGTGATGTCTTCACTGGAAGTGCTTCAGAGTTGTCCTTCGCAAAGGAAGGATTTTCTTTCTGCCCTTGGTGTGAATGATGATAATTCTTCCTCCATGATTAAATTTGAAACCGCAGGAATTCAGCCTTGCTTTCCTTACTATGTGTCTCTTTTGATTCATGTAGAATGTCTTAACATGACCGTCAAGTGCACTGTGATTAATGAAGGCACTGCTGCTTCTGTGATGTCTCTATCGTGTTGGAAGGGTTTAGGTTCCCCTGAGTTGTATAAATCAGCGACCATGTTAACTGCGTTCGATGGGAGATCATTTAGGCCGCATGGGATCCTTCCTTCCCTTAAGGTCCATTTGGGAGGGAAGACCATTGCGATATAGGTCAAGGTGGTCGATGTGCCCCTTGAATACAATCTCTTGCTGGGTAGGAATTGGATGTACAATATGCAAGCTGTAGCTTCTTCCCTATTTCTTGTTTTATGCTTTCCATTTAATGGGAATATAGTCACGATTGATCAAATGTCATTCAAGAATCCGTCATTGACCACATATTCAGGAGCTTCAATCCCGATCGTTGAACACTCTCAGCTGGCAACTGGGAGTGTGGGTGTAGGCATGTATCCATCCCTCATGGAAAGTTTTAGTTGTCCTGCACAGATCCTTATGATAGGGTCTACTTCCGATGAGGCTTCAACATCTATGAGATTGATGTCTTTTCGCATGATTCATATGGAATATCCTTGGATTCTTCCTACACCAAGTACTTCGAGTGATCCCATCAGGACGGATGTGCCATTTCCTGCAGCTATGCTAGCTTATCAAGCTAATCTTGAGAGTGTTTTAGAGCCTAGTCTTTCCTCTTCGCGGATGGAGGAGAAGGACTCTTATGTGCTGTCGGCATGGAAAGTGTAGTCTTCTCATAAACACGAATGCCTTGATAGTGTTTTCCCTTCAGATGAAGCGATTATTGAGGCCATGTTGGGAGTTGAGCCACCATGGGAAGAACTCCATCATAGATCTTACTTTCTTCCCGAGCTTGACCGCTTGGAGCGTGAGGACTTTAGGGAGGTTCTTAGTGAGATAATTGGTAGTCCTAGGGTTCCATTAAGATCTCCTGGTCTGATGGATGATGGAAACATGGAAAACATATCTTCAGCGATTCCTATCAATATCTCTCGCGATCCTGGCATGATAGAGAATGTCTATATTGGGGAAAAATGTTCCCATGCTGAGATTCAAGAAAACACAGAGCTGTTTAAAGAATTTTGTGATATTTTTGCTTGGTCTTATGATGAAATACCAGGTATCAACCCCCATATTGTCAAACATGAGATTAAGACTTATCTTAATGCTAAGCCTGTTTGGCAACGTTTTCTTGTTGTGAATCCTAGGAAAGCACCCGCGATTAAGGTAGAGATAGAGAAACTATTGAAATCTGGTTTTATCTATCCCATTCCCTTGACGGAGTGGATTTCAAACCTCGTTTAGGTTGATAAGAAGTAGGGAGTGATTTTCATATGTTTGATTTATGTGATTTGAATCATGCCTATCCTAAGGACAATTTCCCCACACCATTTATTGATCATATTTTGGATGAGTGTGCAGGTAGCGAGGTTTTTTCCTTCATGGACGGCTTTTCCGGATATAATCAAATACAAATTAAACCTGAGGACCAACATAAGACTACATTTATTTGTCCTTGGGGAACTTTTTCATATCGAAAAATGCCTTTTGGCCTTAAGAACACCGGAGCTACTTTTCAGCGGGCCATGACCTTGATCTTCCATGATCTCAAATCGATTATCAAAGTATTTTTGGATGACCTTACTGCTCATTCTCGTATGAGAATGTTTCATTCCTATCATTTGAGATTGGTATTCGAAAGATGACACCATTATTTGGTCAGGTTAAATCCTCACAAGTGAATCTTTTGTGTGAAGTCAGGTCGCTTGTCAGGATTCATCATGTCTAAAGAGGGTATAAGAGTCAACCCTTTGAAGGTAGAGGAAATACTTCAGTTGTCTCCCCCCAAAAATATTCGTCATCTTCAATGTTTGCAAGGCATGGAAAACTTCTTACGGAGATTTGTTGTTAATTTTGCCAATTTCAATAGAGGCTTCATGCATCTTTTGAAGAAGGACACCACCTTTTCTTGGTATGAGTGAACCCATGAGTCCTTTGATGTGCTCAAGCGAGCCCTAGCATCGGCCCCAGTGATTAGTCCCCTAGACTATAGCCATGATTTTCTACTTTATGTGGCCGTGTACATGGAGACGATTGGTATTGTTTTGGTTCAAGAGGATGACGAGCTCCAAGAGCATGTCATATACTATCTGAGCCGGAATCTTTTTGACGCGAAGATTCGCTATTCTCATGTTGAGAAGCTTGCCTTAGCTACTATACATGCAGTTCAAAGGCTAAGACATTATATTCTCCTTCGCCAGACCTTGGATGTAGCCCATGTCAATCTATTTCAATTCGTCCTCACTCGAAGGATGATTGGGGGAAAATATAATAAATGGATTTTCATCTTGCAAGAGTTTGATCTCGAGTTTGTTTTGGCAAAGTCGAAGAAATCGTTAAATTTTGTAGAGCTTATATCGGATTTCCCAAGCGAGGCCGAGGAGTTGGTTTGTGAAAATACGTTTTTCGATGAACACATCTTCTTAATCTCAACTTTAGACCCATGGTATGGGGATATCATTAGATATTTACAAACATTGAAGGTCCCTACTCACCTCTCACGAGATGAACGATGACGATTACATCACGTCTCTAAGAATTACCTCATAGTGGATAACACTTTGTACTGTCGTAGGGTAGATTCCATTTTACAACGTTGTTTAACTCATGAGGAGGCTGAGGTAGTGCTGAATGATTGCCACAGAGGGGCGTGTGGTGGTCATTTATCTGGGCTTTCTACAGCCCAAAAAATCTTAAGAGCAGTTTATTTCTTGTCATCGATCTTTAAGAATTGTGTTGATGTGTTCAAGAGGTGCCACCCTTGTCAGGTGTTTGCACGTAATATGCACTTGAAACCTGCCCTATTACATCCCATCATCACTGCCAGTCCCTTCACTAAGTGGGGGCTTGAATTTATGGATTGCAACCCTGCTTCAGTTGGGGGGCATCATCATATCATAGTGGCTATTGATTACTTCATGAAATGGGCTGAGGCTATGCCTACAGTTAAATCTGACGGTGAGACAGCCACACACTTTGTATTCAACCAGATTATTACTTGGTTCAGGATTCTGAAAGAGCTTTTCACTGACCATGGATCGCAATTTTAGAATCATATGATGGAAGAGTTGGCATCAAATTTAGGGTACAAGCAATATCATTCCTCCTTTTACTACCCTCAAGTGAATGGACAGGTAGAATAAGTGAACAAGTCACTCAAATTCATTCTCCAACGAACCATCGCACAAAGCAAGAATAATTGGCACATCATGTTATATCTTGCTTTGTGGGAATATAGAACCGTTGTTAAGACTGCCACGGGTTTTTCTCCATATCAACTTATACATGGAGTGGAGTCGGTATTTCCGGTTGAATGCGAGATTCCTTCTTTGAATCTAGCCGTAGAACTCTTACCAGAAACTTCACCATTAGAGGAGCGTTTGGTCCACCTTGAGCAACTTGATGAGCAGCGTTGAGATGCCTTAGTGGCTCTAGAAGTAAATAAACGTCGTGGAAAGGTCCAATACGATAAGTCTGTCCTTCCAAGGAGGTTTAGTGAGGGATACTTGGTCCTTTTGTGGGATCAACCGAAAGAACCCTTGGGGGCAGAAAATTTTAACCCCATGTGGCATGGTCCTTATGTCGTCTAGCGTGTGTTAGAGAAGGGTGCTTATGAGTTAGTGGATTATGAGGGAACAACCTTGGAGGAGCCTAGAAATGGGCTCTATCTTAAGAAGTACTATGCATGATTTTCAGCCAAGGCTAGTTATTGTATATTATTGTACAGTTTTGCATAGTTTGGTCTTTTTCTTATAGTGATCGGGTTTGTGATTAGTTTCCATTTATTTTGGCAGATTTCAATGGAATATTCCACCTACATATGATTCACGGATGGTGCAAGCTGTCACACTCAACACTCAGCCTCTGCTGCTTGGGTCATTTATACTCCTATTGGTCAGGTACTGTCTTCAGGAGGCGTATGTTTACGGTCATCTTCAAACAATATTGTTGAATATAGTGTCGTTATTGAGCTTCTATGAGATGCCATTTCACATGGCGTTCTTTGTCTTGAGGTACGTCTTGATTTGGAGTTAGTAGTGTCATATCTTAATGGTTTGTACCATGTTAGAGATCCGATGTTATTAAGAAGATTCTTACATGTGAGATTATTAGAACGACAATTTGAAAATATAACATACATACATATTCCCAGAATTAATAATCAAGTTGCTGACTCATATGCTAACTACGTGTTAGATTGGGATTTGTTTCATACACAATAAATTCATCACAAACACAAATTTTACACATGTACATAAATAAACCGATCATCATAAAAATTTTTATAAACATCCAAAAGGTGGTAATACATAGTGTCATGATACAAAAATGGGGCTCTTGAGCCACCAAAATATAATACATGGTAGTAAGAAATGTATTACTCCCAGGTATCTAAGCCTGTGGAGGAGGAGGGGGGTTGTGATCATGGAAGGTCACAACGACTCTAGCTAGCTTTCAAAATAATCGCACCCATGCTCGTGGTACACCCACCACTTGGTGCTGCATGGTCTCAGGCAAGTCCTCGACTTGCGCCATGGGAACTCTGCGTGTCAGTCTCATAAAGTTGGTATGAATGCTCTGGAGCATCCGCTCCGCATCCACACCTATGATATCATCTCCTCTTCCCCTACATCTATGACAAGGGAAGCCTTCAGGCTGCTGTGGTCCCACATCTGCATGCAAATGGTATATGTCACTATGTATTGTCGCACAAAAAATATGTCTTTTGATTCCATATAATCAGAAAACACAAAAAAATTAAATAACTTAAAAAATTTAAAGAGAGGGTCGAGATTCGTTAACTATGTCACCGTATGCCGATCCTAGTGGTAGCAGCATGTCCGGGTCCCCCCCGAAAATCTATCCTCGCATAGGGGTAGTCATAGACAGAAACTATCTGTCGTCGCCACCACAGAAAGAACTCAGTTGGATAGGGTTTGGACACCCTACCTCCCCCCAGTCTACGCATCACATCCACCCAATGCCATTGGGCTGGATCTCGAACCCTGTGTAGAGGAACGTCAACTCTAGGGCTCAATCCTGGAACAGACTTGAAGAAAAATGTGCTTAGTATGCTGCTGAAACCGAAGTTTCGCACTCTGCCCATCTTACACTCACTGAGCTAATGTTTCATGTTGCTCAGTAGTGTAGTGCTCCAGTCATATACCGTGGATCGCATGCACTCCACTGCATAGAACATCAGAGGCCACGAGGCCTGGTGGAGTGAAGCCAAGCCTGCTATCCTGCCCAGTGTCAGTAGGATGGCCTTTAGGCCTGACACCTGTATAGAGTTGGTTGGGATCTGACTCCCCACCTTCTCTATGTTCGGATAGTAGTGCACCACAATGTACTCATCTATAGTCAAGCCACCTCCGGGCCCGCGAGAACATAGGTTCACTACTGCCCCCCGTTGGGAAATTCCAGTAATAAAGTATATGTACTCCACCTCTATGGTGAGGGACATCCCATCTATCTAGAATGACTCAGAGTCTGGATCCCAGTAATCCATTAGCATCTGCAATAGTCTCAAGCCACCAAGACACCAAAATTTGTAGAGCCCACATGCATGTAGCACTTGTTGAGCCATTATATCAGCCCTTACTGCCTCTTCTACATCACCATGTTCACGTTCTCTCCATTCTAGGACCATCCTGCACAAAAAATTGCAAGTTTTCCCATTAGAATACTTAAAAAACCTCATGTGCGGCCGCATACGTGATTGTTTTCCAAATAGCCATGTATATACGCGATTGTGAGGGCATTTTCCACGTATATCCAGCCCTATACGTGAAAAAACCCTTGATTTCCACATGGGCTGTAGTGTCTTTTTTGAATTGGCCTCAAAATCCCAAATGACCATGGAATTTGATAAAAATTGCATTAAAATGGAAGAGAAGAGCATGGGTAAGTACTTGGAA
Organism: Pseudotsuga menziesii; assembly: GCA_001517045.1. NCBI lineage: Eukaryota > Viridiplantae > Streptophyta > Pinopsida > Pinales > Pinaceae > Pseudotsuga > Pseudotsuga menziesii. The sequence goes on from LPNX010258246.1 coordinate 57,226, forward strand.
GAAACGATAGTGGATTCTGCTGGATCTCCTGGAATTCGCTGTTGAAAATCTAAGCTCAATTGGGTAAAAATTTCAAATGTTTTATAATGTTTTGAATTTTTTACTATTTATAGAAAATTTTCAAATTTTTGAAAATTTTTACCCCCTTTCCTATAGTTTGGACCATTTCTAATCATTTTGGACCGTTTTTGACAAAATTTATGATGTAGAAGACCTTTTTGAGTGCCGTTTCAGCCGTTGGATTGACCCGTTTGTGCCAATCTTAGGTATCATGTTTAAATTGGCATATAAGTTACGTTTCATCACCATTTGCATTTTTCATGACCTTATGACCATTTCATCATAGCCTTAGGTATGAACCCACTGTATTATGTCACGAAACCTTCTTGCTATTTTAGAAGTGGCATGTTATGAGTGGTAGAGCTTGACCTTACATGGGTACCTTAGTTAGCGCCTTATTTGCATTTGGTGCCCATGCTGACGTTTTTTCCTATAGGGTGTGGGAGTCAGTTGTATAGTACTACCATGACATTTCGCAAGAGCCTCATACTCCTTTTTATCTTTTGCTGGCCTATTTCCCTCAGGACTCCCTTATGTCAAGTTGTGATTGCATTATCATGAGATTTTTCTGCCTTATTGAGCTTTATGCCGGCTTCCCTGACATTGCGTTTCAGCCATATAGCCCGGGCTTGTCTCATGTCCAGCCATGCAGAGCCATTTTATATATCATTTGTAGCTTGATTCCCTTTTGACCGAGAGGGGATTTCCCCCCTAGTTCCGCTATCCTACACATGTGTCCTTGCATTGAGCATAGGTATGTTCCATTGTTTGGAACTAGTTTGTTTGCCCCTATGACACTCGTCTCCTCATAGTCTGTAACTATAAAGCAGTTTTATTCTTTTTCAAGATTTTTAAATATTTGAAAAAGTAAAAAATAAATAAAAAAAATAAAAAAGCCAGACAAGGAAATATGTAATCTTTGGTAGCTGTCGAGTCGTGTCACCTTTGAACAGAGCACTATATATCACATCCATTGGTTGGGTTTTTAGTTTGAATTTAGGAGCTGTACTCATTTATCTGAGTTTATCTCCACCGAATGGTTAAGCTTCAAGTCCCCATGGAGCCTCTGTCGATGCCTCCAGTGTTGCAGAGATGTCCCAATTTTGTATATCCAGACTATGCTACCTCTATTTAGTCACCATTAGCTGTTATGCTCTTGTTCAAAGGAAGTTGAAACCTGAGTTGGCCATTCCTTAGTTATCTTGACTTTGCATGTCGGCCATTCCTGGTACAGTTACCGGTTCATGCACCTTATGATCGAGTCCTTCCACACTATACAGCTTTGCTGAGTACCTCGTGTTGGATGATGGGGAATGCCTTAATTCCCTCCTTTCGGCAGATTTCATCCCATCGACTTCAAATCATTTATTCTGGGATTGGAATCTAGAGTCATTTCTGAGTGCCTTGAGACTTGTAGTCATCAGTGGCAGGTTATCTCGCCATCGACAGTCTTTGGGAATACATCAATGTCCCCTAATCGATGGATCCTCTCAAGTGTTCGACCTCAACACATTTATTCACACTTGTTAGTTTGCACTCTAGTACCTTGATTCCCATTTTCATTATCGGTGGGTGATCTCGCGTTTGTTAACGGGATACATCAATGACCAGTAATCAGACAATGGACTACTATGTTCGACCTCAACACATTTATTCACACTTGTTAGTTTGCACTCTAGTACCTTGATTCCCATTTTCATTATCGGTGGGTGATCTCGCGTTTGTTAACGGTATACATCAATGACCAGTAATCAGACAATGGACTACTATGTTCGACCTCAACACCTCTATTCACATAGTAGGACATGTACTCGTAGCGGTTTGTGTAGAAGACCTTCAACATCCCTTCAAAATCCTGTGATCGCTCATCCTTAGGCTTAGTTAGTAATAAATTTTTCTTACCTTCAAAAGTTTTTTCTTCTGACTGCATAGGATAATTTTCTATGCTCTCCATCTCAGCATCTACCCTCTCAGCTTCTTCATAAGTTTCTTTGATTGATATCTTGGAAAACATGGCCAAGTCAGGCCCTAGAGCTGAAGTATAGTACTCAATTAGATATTTTTCAGATGGCTTATCAGCTACAGTAAATTTTTTTTGGCAAGCAGCAAATCTTTGAGTGAAATTATGCACTTTTTCCTTCCTTTCTTTCTTTAAAGCATATAATCCTTTCATTAAAGTTGCATGAGTTTTTTGGACTGCATATTTACTTCTAAATATTCTCTCAAATGTGTCCCCGTCTGTGATTGAATTTGCAGGAAGGGAAAAATACCATGAGGCTGTTGTTCCTTTCAGGGTGCGTGGAAACAATCTACAGACTACATCTTCATGTTCTCCTGCTCGTAGTCCTTCTATATCCAAGTAAAAAATTTGCAAATGATCATCTACCAGAATTTTTTCACTTGGGTCAAACTTAGGCAACATTTTGTCAAAAGATTGAGGCAAATCATGCAAGGGAGGTGTCAGGTTTAAAGGTGACCTATCCCTCCAAGCAGGTGGTGGAGGTGGTTGATTTGCATTTGCATTAGCAATAATTTTGAGTGGAGAATGAGGTCTTGACTGAACAGGGGTATGGAAAGGTGAAAAATAAGGTGAATTTGGATCCAATTGATTCAGAGGTTGGTCAACTTCTTATAAGGTTGCTTCTACCAGTTCTTTAAGAACTTCTACCAATACCGAGTCTTCTAATTAAGGGAGATATTTCTTCTGATACTCTCTTCTAGGTAAGATAGAAATGATAGGTAATCCTTCAATATTTTTCACATATGCCCTAGTAATTATTCTTAGATCATCAACTACTTCGTTATCGACAGGATAAAGATATCCTCTATCTTCAGGAGTTTTATTGTGAAACAAACTAATTTCAGAACTATCATTGGTGGAGTGATTTCGAGGAATTGAGATTCCTCGACCAACCATGCACTGGTGGCCCTCCTTCTAGCACCAAAAACTGTTGAGGCCTAGAAAATCACAGGTAACAACAGTTAGGGATTCTCCCCAATAAATGTTCCCAACTAGCCTGCTACTATTTGGTATGGGGAATCCGTCCAGTTTACGGTCCGACTACCGTAGGTCAAGTAACAAATTAAAAGGCTTTACCAGTTACGGCTCGGTCTACCATGTATATTTTTAGTTTTTTTGTGTTTAAGTTATGATGTGCAAGTGCCTATTTAAAAATGCAGATTGATAGAGATAACAACGAGTGTCACAATGTGATGCACGGGTTCTTAACTCTCATCTTAACTCTCCTGCATCTAAATCACACATAGCAAGAAACTAAATTTAACTAACTAACCTATCCCCAGGGAGAAAAATTATTAGTTATCAATGAGTAATGTATTTCTATGCATGCATTAAGAAAAATTACAGATAGCTGTTACTTATTTCAAAACACATGAACATTGATAGAAATATGAACAACAAGATAGCTTATTGTTTATGACAACCTTCATTACTCACAGTGGAAATTTCACAGAATAAACTAGAGTGCATTCATAACATGAACATAGATTCAATGAGTTAGAACGATCTCACAGTTAATGGACATAAGCTGAAAATGAAATAGTTCAAATTCAACTGATCCATAGCAAAGCATTTAAAACATTCCACCAAACTTTCTTTAGCAGAAACTTGTAATCCTTTATTGTAAAAGGAATTAGTTCTTCTTACAATATACTCTCACAAATGGCCTGCAAAAGAAGTCCCCCCACTACATCTAAACTCTCCTATATTTATACAAAAAAGCAAAACCTTTGGGCTTCCCCTAAATGACTTTTGGGATTCCCCAACCTTTCAATCCCAAAATTTTGTCTCGTAGTATTTTCTCATAATTTATACAATATGTTACATTTTAAATTAAAATTTAAGAGCACTTTATGAAGAGGACCAACTTGGTCGCTAATGAACTTTTTCCAAGCCTGGGCCTCTGCTTCTATTGATCTGCTCAGTAATCTGCTGATCTTTTTTCAGATCCTGTTAATCTCAGACCTTCACTTTCTTCTTTTCTTTTCTTTATCTCTTCCTTCCTTGCTACTTCTTCATTTCTCTTTCTCTTCCTCCCTTGCTACCTCCTCTACGGCTCTCTTTCTTTCTTCTTCTTCATTCTTCATTCAACTCTCTATCATAAACATAGTATGTTCTTAGGCTATTAATCTTTTACCAAAATAACAAAAATTGTATCAAGCTATTTACCTCCTCCATATGCATTCTGTAAAAATAAACTATACACAGTATTAATGCATGAAAAGAAAAAACGACAAGGTAGGGAAAATCTTGCAAGTTTGTTTCTTAAAACCCTCTAAGTCCACTGTATGTAATCAAAATCACATCCTCGATAGAATAGAATCCTCATGAACCACATTGCTGCTACACTAGACTCTATAATGTGCTCCTCATTGTGGAAAAAAACCCTAACTGGACCAAAACGCATACAAAAACAAGGACTGGAGAAAAAATTTTGGTTTAAAAAAAAATGCTCTGCACGTATATAATCCCCTGGTGAAAAAGACGGTGGGAAAAAAAATGCTATTGGCGGTCGGCAGCTCTAAACATCGGGAGGATAGTACACTATATGGCCACAATGGTGGGCAGCAGACATACTACGAGTCCCGCGAGACTATTAAGTCATTCAGCGTTAGAGACTCTTAATGCTAAGTATCGGAGCTTTAAACCTTAACATCTCCATAGTGTCGGCGATGTCAACAACTATTATCGCGGTGATTGTGTATCGGCAATTGGAACCGTTAACCACTACAACATCGATGAGGAAAAAACTATTCTTCGGGTGGATAGTTCCATAGGTAGCCACAATGGTAGGCAATAAAGCAACTGTGGGTTCCACGGATCAAAAAATCGTCACCAATTGAAAATACTAAATGTTAGGAATATAGTTTGATTGATAGTTGCAATGGCAGACTCACAAACAACTACGGTTCCGCGACAACATACAACCCGTCGGTGATCAAAAGTTCTAATTGCTAAAGGTTGGAACTTTAAACCTGAACGTCTCTGCAGTGTTGGCAATGCAAAGGAAAAACCCTTCGATCAAAGTAAAAAAATGCTCTGACAATGAAAAAAAAGTCATCGACAATCAAAAGGTCAGGAAAATAAAGGCCACAGATCAGTGAGAAAAATAACTGTTCGTCATTTCCCTTCCGAAACATCGGCAGCATAGAGAACTAATTCCCTGACTCAAACTTCAACCAACTTCCGACATCGATAAATAAAATCATCAAAAATACAAAATGTTAAGTGTTCAAAATAAATGAAAATATTTTTGACTAGGAGACGGAAATATTAGTTCATTCAACCTCTGACACAGTGGAAACAAAAATTCAAGTCATCGTCTGATCTCCAACAACGATAAAAAATCAGACCTTAAGCTTCGAACAATAAAACAACACTCCACAGTCTTTATGCATTGGATAGACAATAGTAGTCCTAGATTATTCAAATCCCGAAATGAAAGAAAAACAGTTGGCCTTACTTATGACTTCAAAAGATCAAAATTTATAGCAGAGGAAAGACATATTTTAGGAAACCAAACAATCCTAGGCTCGATAAAAATAAAAGGAGGGTCCCAAAATTTTCAAAAATTTGGGAAAAAGTTGTGGCTACAACAATAGGTTAAAAACCCACTTACAAAACTAGCCAAGCTATCTCCAATAAAAAATTCATAGCTAGATCCATTACAGTTTTGGAGATAATTGGGGAGGAATCTAGGGTTTCTGACTAGTCCTACAGCTAGTCTAAAACAAGTGTTCTTAGGAAAAAGGTCATATTTGAGGAATCCAAGATCCAAATGGAGTGAGACTAGTTGCATATGAAATAATATGGACCAGGGTATTTGTGGTAGATGTTTCAAATATAGAAACAAAATAGTGGACACATGGCATATAGTACAAGTTCGCTCTTCTAGATAGGACAAAAATAAGAAGCTTTGGTATATTTGCAATAACATTTTGTTCGATCATCCAAATTAGGCCAGACACATGACATTGGAAAGATGATAGATCAAGGTACTACAGGCCGATGTTTCATACTCAGAGGAGTCTCAATTCAAATTTTACCTCAGTTACAAGTCATCCCTAAAATGACATCCCAATCAGGGAGTTAAAAAGGTACACCATTTTGCATTTGAATAGATTTTAGTAGAAGGATATATTTTTGGTAAAACCTAGTGTGTGATATTGTTAAAAATTTCACAAAAAGGAAGTGGAAAGAATCACACTCCACTCAAACCCATAGAGGATTCATCCTCGACATACGAGGATATGGAAGAGATTTCTTTTATAGTGTCCAAGTTGGAAGATATGATTAAAGGAAATGTGAAAATTGAGGACTTTTCTAAATTGGAGAAGAAGATGGTTACTAAAGAGGATCTCAAAGGGATGGATGGTAAAGAATATATTCAATACTTGAAGGAGTTTATCAAATATATAAAACATAACTTTATTCCTAAATTATCTACTCAAGAAGAGAATAAGGAGGAACAACATGACTTATTTCAGTCACGTCTGGAGAAGATCGAAAACAATTGGAGAGTAGGAATTTGGAGTCCTCAAAAGTTGATGATTCACTACAAATTCATAGGTACAATTCAGGTCCAACAAACTACTTTATCCCCAAGATTGATATATGAAATTTTGATGGAAAGGATCTAATCACATGGATTCTTCAGATGGAGCAATTCTTTGATCTACACCTGGTGCCCAATATGCAAAAGCTAACTATTGCATCCTTGCATAATTTAGAACATGATCAGTTTGTATGGTACCAATGGCTTTGTGACCATAAAAAGGATTTTATTATCTCTTGGTATATATTCATATAAGAATTGATTTCACATTATGGGGATATAAATAGCAGCACCTTCTTTAGTCAGTTGGTAAATATCAAGCAAAAAGGTCCAGTTATAGATCACATCAAGCAATTTCAGCAGCTAATTTTGAGACTGAAGAATATTTCAGAAGATAATTTTTTAGATCTCTTTATTGGAACATTGAAAGATAACATTCAACATGAGGTGCATCTCTTTGAACCATCATCGCCAGAGAAGGATTTCATAATGGCAAGGAAGGTTGAAAACAAGAATATGGCAATGAATACTAGAAACATCTTCTCCAACACATATAGAGAAAATAATGTTCTTTCTTTTAAACCACCACAAAGTTTGACACCCGAACAACTAGATGAAAGAAGAGAAAATTGATTATGCTTTAATTGTGATAACAGGTATAGTAAGGGACATAAGTGCAACGAGAATAAATTATTCTACATAGATTGTGAAGAGGAAGAATGAAAAGAAGAGGAAGCATCTTAATAAGAGGTGACTTCAGAAGAAATAGAAGAGGCTACTTCAGAAAAAATTACTCCCACCATATCATGTCATACATTGGATGAAATTAGCACTAAAACTCTCAAGATAGAAGGATACATTAAAAAGAAGAAGGTAACAATGTTGATTGATTCTGGTAGTACTCAAAATGTCATTCATTGTAAATTAGCTAAAGTTCTTAATTGCTTTGTTTATCCAACACCGGAATTTCAAGTAATGATTGCATATGGAGGAACTATAAATTGCTCATGGAAATTCCATAATATCAATCTAGCTATGGGGAAATATGTATTGAATAGTCCAATGATTGATGTCCCAATGGGTGGTGCTGATGTTGTCTTGGGTGTCAAATGGTTACAATTATTGGGAACAATGGATTTTAATTTTCAAAAACGTTTCATGAAAGTGTCATGGGAAGGTAAATAATATGAGTTAAATGGTATCACAGGAAAGACAAGCAAGGTGATAAGGTCTAATGGTATGAAAATTTTGTTAAAAAGGGGACATCATGGTATATTTGCACAATTATTCTCATTAGATGTTCAAACCTAAAAATTCCCTCTCTCCCCAAATCTCCAAAGCATCATTAATAAGTATTCCAACATATTTGAAGATATTCCCAAAGGTCTTGAAGTTCCACCTATTCGTGACTTTGATCATGCTATCCACTGAATTCCAGGCAGTGTTCCTCCTAACATCAGAGCCTACTGATATCCCTATAGCCAAAAGAGTGAAATTGAGTGCATGGTGGATGAAATGTTAGAGAAATGCATAATTAGGCGTAGCCAAAGTTCTTACTCTGCACCAGTGGTAATGGTAGGAAATCCAAATGGATCATGACATATGTGTCCTGATTATAGAGATCTTAACAAGATCACCATTAAATATAAGTTTCCCATTCCCATCATTGATGAATTGTTAGACAAATTACATGGAGCAGTTGTCTTCACAAAGTTGGATCTTCATTCCGGGTATCATCAGATTCAAATGAAGGATGAAGACATCCCCAAAACATCATTTAGAACCCATAGTCACTATTAATTTTTTGTCATGCTATTTGCTCTAAAAAATGCACCTTCCACATTTTAAGGTTTGATGAATTCTAGTTTCCATCCTTTCCTTAGAAAATTTGTGCTGGTATTCTTTGATGATATACTAATCTATAGAAACTCTTGAGAAGAACATGTTCAACATGTTGACAGGGTACTACAACTACTAAAGGAGAAAGAAATGTATGCAAAACCCTCAATTTTTTTGGGGGGGATAAAGGAGGTAGAGTATTTGGGTCATATTTTATCTCATGAAGGTGTCAAGGTAGACTCTAAAAAAATTAAATCCATGATGGACTGGCCGATTCCCAAAACCACGAAGAATGTTCGAGGATTCTTAGGTTTGACAGAGTACTACCATAAGTTCATTCGAAACTATTGAAGAATAACATCCCCTCTAACATCATTACTGAATAAAGATAGATTTTATTGGACTCTAGAGGCAACTCAAGACTTTCAACAACTCAAAGAGGCCACGTGTAAAGCTCTTGTTTTGGCGACATCAGATTTTACAAAAACCTTTATTGTGGAATGTGATGCTTCAGGAAATGGAATTGAAACTGTACTAATGCAAGAAGGACACCCTATTTCCTTCACAATTCATCCTATCAAGGGAAAGAACATAAAAGTCCCATTTATGAGAAGGAAATGTTGGCAATACTACATGCCTTGAAGCAATGGTGCCCCTACCTTATAGGGATACATTTCAAGGTTAAAAATTTTCACAATAGCCTTAAATACTTCTTGGAACAAAGGCTATCTTCAGAAGAGCAACAAAAATGAGTAACAAATATGTTTGTATATGACTTTGAAATCATCTACAAAACGGGGAAGATAAATTTTGTCGCAGATGCAATCTCTAGAAAATATGAGGATGTTGAAGCATTACTCTATGTTATTTTGATCATCCAACTAGATTATATAACCGAAGCAATGGATGAATGGAAAAATGATGAAAAATATGGAAATTTATTCAAAAGCTACAACAGGATCCCAATACCTCTAATACATTTAGGTGGAAATATGACTCACTATGGTACAAGGATCACTTATATCATGGTAAGAATTCCTACCTCAAGAAAAATGTACTTTCTGAATTACACTCTTCACCGATAAGAGGGCACTCAGGTTTCTTAAAAACCTACCACAGGGTAAAGAAACATTTTTTTGAGATGGTCTTAAAACCAACGTTCAAGAATTTGTGGCAGGATGTTTAGTTTTCCAACAAAATAAAGTGGAAACAATTAAAACCCTTGGTATCCTACAACCACTTTTGATTCCAAGTGAAAGGTGGACAAAGGTCTCGATGGATTTTATCATAGGTTTACCAAAGGCTAAAGGAAAGAGTGTCATCATGGTCATTGTTGATAGAATTACTAAATATGCACACTTCTATGCACTATCTCACCCATTCAAAGCAAGCATGATTGCCAATTATTTTATGGAGACATTACAAAAACTACATGGTACTCCAAATATTATAATAAGTGATAGGGATCCCATTTTCATTGGAAATTTTTGGACCGAATTATTTTCTTGTTTGGGTACTCAACTGGCTCATAGCTCATCTTATCACCCTTAATTTGATGGAAAAAAATAAATAGTAAACAAATGTTTGGAAGGGTATCTTCGATGTTTTGGAGCTGATAAACAAACATAATGGGTCAACTGGTTACCCTTGGCAAAATGGTGGTATAATACTTCCTTCCATAAATCATAAAAAATGATCCCATTTATGGCACTGTATAGCTACCATCCATGATCCATCACGTCTTCACTAAGAGAATCTAAGGTTCAAGTAGTGGAAGACCACATGGAGAATCAACAACAAGTTCTTCAACTTTTAAAGGAAAACCTTAATCTAGCACAAAATTGAATGAAACAACAAGCAAATCAACATCTTAGTGAACATAGATTTAATGTTGGGGATTGGGTGTTTTTAAGACTACAACCATACAAACAAATGTCCCTGAAGAACACCAAGAAGGATAATAAATTATCACCTAAATACTATGGTCCCTACAAGGTATTACAAAAGATTGGTACGGTATGGCCTACAAATTGGAACTACCTACATCTTCACGAGTCCATCCAGTTTTCCATGTTTCCGATTTAAAGAAGGTAATTGGTGACAATATACTAGTTCAAACAATGTTACCAGAAATTGATGCGGAAGGGAAAATCATCTTGGATCCTGAAGAAATTACTGAAATATGAACTAGACAACTTTGAAATCGATCAATTTCAGAGTATCTCATTAAATGGAATAACTTACCCACATAATATTCAACATGGGAAGATGAGTCCTTTATACAACAAAATCCATAACTACTTCAGCGTCGAGAACAACACTTTTTGAAGGGGAGGGGGATGTTAATCCCTTAATGATGACACATTACACAATATAGTGTGGTGCATTACCCCCTATATTGTGGTGCATTACATATTATTTATGTAGGCTTGGGTCTATTAGTGGGTTTATTAGTTGTTATTGTACACCTTTATCTCCTTTATATAGGAAGGATATATTCTCATTTTAGTCATGATATCATGTTATCTTGCTTTGCGTACTCAGTACATTGTGTAAGGAGGTTCCTCCGTCGAAGAGGATTGATATTTATCTCTTCTATTCATCTTTTAGGCGTGGATTACTCTCTTATTGTCTATTTCTTATTTTTTTATGCTATATCTGGGACTTGGTTGTATAAGTCCATCAGCATATCCTACATATATCGAATACTCTGTCGACATCTTCCACAACAAAGGGAAGCGTGTCAACAAACCGAATCGCTACAAGCGGACCAAAAGTAAAGTATACAACTGTACACTAATATACAAAGTATCATCCTCAAATAAGAATTAGATATAATATTTTTTAAGATATATCCCATTTCTAGACTCTGCCAAGGTTTCCCCTTCATAATCTTCCATCTTGTATGTGCCCTTCTCTAAGACTCATTTAACCATGTAAGGTCCATGCCACATGGGGTTGAACTTACCTGTCCCTAATGGTTCACTAGCTTGGTTATATAAAAGAACCAAGTCACCCTCACTAAATCTCCAAAGATGGAAAAAATTATCATATTGAACCTTGACACGACACTTATTCACTTTAAGAGCCACCAAGGAATCCCGACGCTTCTCATCGAGGTGTTCTAAGTGGACCAGAAGTTATTCCAAATTAGAATTCTATGGTAAGAGTTCTTTTTCTAGTTTCAAAGAATAGATATCACATTTAATCGAAAATATCGGCTCCACCCCATGTACTAACTAATATGGATAAAAACCGGTGGAAGTCTTAACGATGGTTCAGTAGGCCCACAAAGCAGGTTAAAGCATAACGTGCCAATTGTTCTTTCTTTGTGCAAAAGTTCTTTGTAGTATGACTTAAGGGATTTTTTTACAACTTTGACCTGTCCATTCACTTGAGGATAATAGGAAGATGAATACTCTTGATTATACCCCAATTTAGAAGATATGATCCAGGTCGTGCCCAGGTGCACCCCGGGGACAACATTCGGCTGAATGAGTCGAGTACTGTTTTGGAAGAAGCATATAAAAATAACCAACAAAGCAAGAAACACACTAGGTCCACTAGAAATATACACACAGACAATATGTAAAAATTTGAACCAATTGATTCCTTCTGCTCCATGAAATATGGAGGAATCATATAGATGTCTATATTACATAATGTACATGATTATATGGGATGTTGAGACGCTTGGGTGACTACCTTCTGCGTTCAGTTACAAAATAAGTTATAACGGTTAAAATTTCAACAGTTACAGAGCATGTTGATATGTTGTATTTGAGGCGGACCTTTCAAGGGTGAACCTATTGAATGCAAACTTGTTGGATGAACATGTCGAAGGTGAACTTGTCAGTGAAGGTGAACCCGTCATCTACCTTGTCAGTGAAGGTGAACCCGTCATCTACCAAGGTGAACCTATTGGCTACTGGTTGGATCATTCCTCCTTCCTTAAGAAACAATGGTCTCCATTGTGTATTCGTTCAGGTGAGGAAACTTGTCAGCGACTTTATTATCAGAGTATCATTTTCCTTATGCAAGGATATGTCCATCTTTAGCCACTTGAAACAAGGGACTGGACTTCGTCCTTGTATGGCGTATGCATTGTCCCACAATGGTTTCACAAAGAAGAGGTTCCTGAACATATGGATGGATGTCTTGGGGTTCTATTGTCTGCAAATCGTTCTGCTCCAAGTATTAATTCTTGCACATGATCTAGGAACTAGGAATCAAAATAATCAAAGAATAATTAACAAATACTCATGAATTGGAAATAATTGGAACCATAATAGGTTTCCTCTCTGTATATTTTATAAACAATAAAGGGTTACAATTTCCATTCTGAGCAATGGCTTAACTCCATGAATAAATCAAATACCTAAAGGACAATTCCAATTCAATGAGTGAGTCTAGATTAACTGACTCTTTGCCATGCAATCACACTCAGTTAACCACTTGACCAAAACCTTAATTCACTCACCAAACCCTAACTGAAGTCGGAGTGCAATAAGTGACTGAATCTCAACTGAAGGAGATCAAACACATGTCATAGCAATCCAATCATCAAGTGCTAGTGCTGCATGACTCCAATAAACCCTGATGAGGTTAACTGAAGCTGAACTGACCATCAGAAGTTGGTGGAGGCACCTTGTTTACTCCAGTTCATTAAATAATAATAAATAATCATTAAATAATATATTTAATGAATGGAGGCACCTTAACTAACTGTAACTGACTGGTTGAACTGATTGTAACCACCAGTTAGCAATTAGGTGCATTAATGTCACACAGATCACCCCTGGAGTGCTCCAGTTATCCTCCTTGACTGTAGGGAAAGGCTAAGTTAGCCTCCTTGTCTGCAAGTAGGCGTGGGTGTGACTAGGATGATGGTAATTAATGCTCCACTGATGTCAATTAAACTTAGGATAGTGGTTTAACTAGGCCAATTTGACCAAAAGAGTGTGTATGATGGTAAATGTCTCCAACACCAAGAATGGTACATGGTATGGTCGAAGTAGATCCACATTGAAAACTAGATGTAGGTCAAGGCATGAAGGAATGTTGAGCTGAAAAGCATTTTCTCCAATATGCTTAAGGATACTGTATGTACCATATTGCAAATGTTTCATCTTTTTGTATGGACCAGTGAAGCACTCCTTCTTTAGATGTAACAAGACCTAGTCCCCAATTTGCAATGAATGAGGAATATGATGCTTTTCGTGTCATGTTATATTTTTATCATTTAAGAAATATGATATTAGGATCTTATCTGAGAGAATAAAATGCACATCAATCAATCACAAGAGACAATAGACATAAATATTTTCCTTGGGGAAACCATAAAGGAGAAAACCCCACAACTTCCTCAGAGATAGAATGAGCACCAATGGCGGCAGTGAAACCTAGACATTAAGATGATCTTTTAGATATTATCTCTCTCACTTGTGCCAACACTTCCTCTCTCACTCACACGCCCTATTTGAGTGAGTATGTGTGTCAAATAGAGAGTCTCACTCTCTATTTTTACTAGTTTCTGACTTGACAATTACTTAACAGGGATGACATCTCTAGGAGATTCTAATAACCCTAGTTCCCCTCAAATGTGGGGACTTTTCCTCCCTGATCAACAAGGAGGGTTAACCTCAACTCAATTGTGGGGAATATTTCCCTAACTTACAATGGAGGCTTAACCTGATTGACTTTGCATGACTTTATTATATTAATGACTCTCCCGATAGGAACATCGGGGTACAATGAAATAAAAATGATTCTCTCGATAGGAACATCGGGGTATGATATAAGATATACAAGTGAATACATTACAAAGATACAAATACATCAACACTCCCTCTTAACTACGAAGGTATTCTCTTGACACAATTCATCAGTACAAGTCTCCGTCACTAGATCACCATCAAAGCTGGATCATCACTGGATCATCATCAAAGCTAGATCATCACTGGATCATCATCAAACCTAGATCATCACTGGATCATCATCAAATCTAGATCATCACTAGATGATCATCAAATCTGGATCATCATTGGATCATCATCATCACTGCTTTCGCTATCTCAATCAACTAGTTCTATCTCTCAATTCTACTCGTCATAGGAAGTTCTACAGAGCTAGCCCCTTTTCATCTTCTTCAACACTTATATCTGACCATGGGAGGAACAAATCCAACCACCATGTCAAAAAGGCCTAGCACTCACATCTAACCATGGGAGAAACACATCCAACAACCATGTGTTGCAGCGGCAACATTTTCCCAAAATTCAAAAAAAATTCAGGACCCTCCTTGTTTGCTTATATCGGTTTGATTTTCTTCTTTGATTTGATCTGATGATCCTTCAGAAATATTTTTTCTAATGCTTGAAGTGATCCACCACTTGTTTTAGTTTATCATTTCCTTTGACTGCATTTTCAATTTTGTGAGCCAGAAGTTTATTTGCTTGCGTTCCCACCGTTGCGGAGAAATAACAAGCTTTAGCTTCGTTATTTTCCTCTGAGGCGTTTGTCTCAATCGGGTGATTTTTGGTTTTACATCGGAACTATTTTTTACTTCATTCTCCGCAGTTGCGGATGGCATATTGTGAAGTCTCCCGATTATTGCTTGACTTTTTGGACCTCGCGTCGTTGTTTTCGCTGCTCCTTAAGTCTTGGGTTTCTGCCGTTGCGGCTGCAGAAACCACTAGCCTTCCGATCATTTAGTTGATTTCTCTGCCGATGAAGACCTTACATATTGTGGAATGACTTCTCCTTTATGTTTTCGCTGTTGAGGCTCCTGATTCTACTATCACTCCGACGATTAGTCTTGCGAAGTTCTGATGTGGATGTCTCAACGGTTAGCTTAGTTGTTTTGCCACCCGATGTTGCGGAAGGAATTATCCTTGCAACCTTCGATCTTTTATTTCCATTGTCCTATATTTTTTTCCTGCCGCTTATGTTTGTCCCTATATATATATATATCACTAGTACAAGTGATCAATTTTTCCACGGAAAAACGTGGCAATATCCACGGAAAAGCGTGGATATTGCCACGTCTAAGTGTTTTTTTTCCGTGGAAACAATTCCGTCACAATAGAGACG
Organism: Pseudotsuga menziesii; assembly: GCA_001517045.1. Classification (NCBI taxonomy): domain Eukaryota; kingdom Viridiplantae; phylum Streptophyta; class Pinopsida; order Pinales; family Pinaceae; genus Pseudotsuga; species Pseudotsuga menziesii. The sequence continues at coordinate 72,792 of LPNX010258246.1, forward strand.
ACCCCTAATTTGCATTGCAAGAGAAACAATGTTCTATATTTCATTAGATGTCTAAGCCGTCGCTATATCCACGCCTGGCCATCTCTGTATCCACACCTGGCCGTCTCTGTATCCACGCTCTGTATAAGTTAAAAAAAAATGCAAACCTAGGAATAAGACATCGCTATAGCCACGCCTTGCCGTCTCTGTATCCATGCCTTGTCGTCTCTGTATCCATGCCTGGCCATCGCTGTATCCATGCTTTGTATAAGTTTAAAAAAAAAAAATGCAAACCCCAGGAGGGTGCTCATGCTTGGGGTTATCTGCAGTTGTTTGAGGAGGAGGACATTTCACATCAAACTTCTCACATGCAAACAAAAGATACTTGTTTGCCTCCTCATATGAGATATCTTTCGGGATGTTGAGTTGTGCAGCCTCTTCCAACCCTTGAACCATGTCTATCCTTCTGAAATAAGCATAAAAAAACAAAGACTTTCATTACCACCAAAACATCCCAACAAATGGCCCCAAAAATGGAACATGTACATAATGAACAGAAAAGAAAAAAAACCATCAAAGCATCCTTTAATGCAAATTAACCTGAAAGGAGGAGTGAAATCAATTTCTATAGGATCCTTATCCACTCCATTAGCATGGTACTAGATTTTATAGCCACCAGTTAACTTCCTGACCATGCCTGAAATACCCAAAGAAAAATTTAAACTGGAAAAAGAAGCTTGAAGATATTATCTACTTTACTATTTCTTAATAATAAATCAACAATATAGTCACTCAATCATGTCCACTTCATCTGCATGTCGAATAAGTTCAATAAAACACATCAATAAGCTCCACGATGCCAAGTTTCCATAAAAAGAGTCTTATTTGAACCTGAAAACATATTTTCTGTAAGTTCCATTAAGTCATTATAGTCAGCATAAGCCATGTAAAATTCATAAGTAGTGAACTCTGGGTTATGAGTTAAATCAATGCCCTCATTACGAAATTGCTTTCCAATTTCATACACACGATCAAGTCCACCCACGATCAATTCTTTTAGATAAAGCTCTGGAGCAATGCGCATGTATAACTTCATATTAAGGTCATTGTGATGAGTAACAAATGGCCTAGGAGCAGCTCCACCAGCTATCATATTCATCATTGGTGTTTCTACCTGTTTTTCAGATTTAGCATAAGAGAGATTATATGAACAGAAGGAATAGACTTTTAAATCCATTTTCAAGTAGAGAATATAACCATTGCAATAAGGAAAAAAATTGCAGACTAGCATAAAATACAAAATGACAGTACCTCAAGAAATTCAAGGTCATCAAGGAACTTCCGCACATAGGATATTATATTTTCTCTCGTTTTGAAGATATGCCTAACCTCTGAGTTGACCATCAAATCTAGATAACGTTGCCGATATCTTGTTTCCTGTGATCCAAAATTCCACAATAAACAATCTGTGAGTAAATCAGCCTGACTGTTGGAGTGAGGAATGTAAAAATGAATAGAGAGATTTTCTATTCTACTAAAGAAGTCATTTAATACAAACAAAAAACAAGAGAGTACAGGTGGCCTTATTCTGCAAGCAGTCAAAAGATAACAGAACAGTGAACACATAATGGCCCCACAAACTAAATGCTCAAAGGAAGCAAATGGCTCACATGATAAATAAGAATATTCAGATCAAAATTAAAAATAGGAAAACTGAAATAATTTTAAAAGATGAAATACCTGGTCTTTCAGAACATATCGTTCAGAGTTTCTAGTCTGACCAGGAACCCATATATCAGCTGTTTTATCTCCCTCATTTTCCTGGAACACGACAATAATGATGATATTCATGTTCTATGTTGCAAGGGAAATTACAAGTATAGGAAGCTTAAATGATCCTCAGTTTGATTCAGAACCTTTGCCTGAGCATGGTGCTCCTTCACTGGAAGAGCTCTTTGCCTTGGAATCATGTGTAGACAAGGTGAAAGAATTGTAAACGAAGTAGGAAATATACTAAGTTCTCCCCTTTTGCTTTTTCCTGTAATACAACCAATGCATATTTTTTATTTATTCATTATCCAAACTCCTCTATAAAAGTTCGCAAAGAGCATTATCAAGAAATCCCACGTAGACAACTTAATGCAAATTAAGAGAAAAATAGAAACAAATCCTTGATACTACAGAAGAAATTCAATATTGGAAAAGATTTTATCCTGCATCTGCCTGGATAGTAAATGAACATAGCAGGAAGGACAGAAACATGCAAATATCCCTAGTGAGCAAATGTAAGTATCTCCATAGTGCACAACAGATCATTGACAATAATCTCCATTAATAGGACTTAGCACAAGCAATACAGATAAACAAGACATTCTGCAGGCATAATTTATCAAGAGTGGCCAGAAAACAAAGAAAACAAAAAAATTCCATACAGACCCCATTCTGCAAAGTTGTTTCCACATCCATGACACCATATAAAGACATGGATTCCAGATCTTCAACACAAAAAATAGGGGTCATTATGTGCTATACTATAATTACAACCCTATTGATTAACTCGGTAGTGAGAATACAAGGTTAAATATTGCAGTTAATCACAGTTGAGAGAACCTATGGTAATACTAGCAATCAAGCATTACACTTACTCTCTTATCGCTCGACATTACATGTGTTCTATTTGCAACTAATATGGATATGAGATCAAACACCATTCATTGTCATAACATAATAGCTCAGATCTGAACGCAATGTATTCATTACATTTTACCAGTTTATGAGCATAGAGTTAATTAGGGAATATACATAGACCATACTTACAGGTATTGTAACCTATTTACTAATTAAGGGATATATGGGGATTTTCATGCCATAATCAAGGGTCACATGTACAAAATAAAAGGAACATCCTAGTGAATAAGATTACAATTGGAATTCATATCACACATGGCATAAAGGAGAAGGAAAACTGTGAGGAACGCATACAAGATGTAAATAATAATAATTAGATTTAATATGTGCCGTCCCTTCAAGGATGGATTTGTCCTTGAAGCATGAGAGGAAACAAGACTTAAATATTTTTGAAGCTCAAAACAGTATTGATGTATTGCAAAAGCATCAATCCATCCCAGGTCAATTTTTATTGGAAATTTTTGTCACAACAACTCAGACAAGAGGAAACAAGTCATCTACACAAAAAAATAATCCCTCGAAAAGGCCAATACTGAAAAATCTTGTTTACCTATTAAACTAAGTGTTAATGGCTATCAATCATTGATTGACTAGAACACACCCTTGATGCATCTCATAGGAGGTGAAGATATTGCAGTTAACTAAAATTCCAATTAAGAAAGAACAAGGCCAGTTTTCCAGAATGTAGATTCAATATGCATTGAGCTAGGAGATCTTGTTGGTTTTTAGAACTAGAAATTTTATCAGAGCCTATGTACAACGAATTCACTTGGCCACACAACCAAGAAACTGGTTCAGGTTTCAAGTTTCAGCATGGTACCTGTGACAAAGGGCAATGTTGAGGATACATTATCTGGTATAGAAAACTATAAAACTGTAAATAAAAATATATAATAACTAGTTCCTGGAAAGACAACACTAGTCTTATTGCCAAGGTAACTCCAGAAGTTACAGCTTACCACCAAACTGCTTAATAATGAATGAAGTCTGATAGCTTCCTCCTCACTCTTGAAACATAAAAGTGGTGCAACAAGGCCAAATACCTCCTCCCTAATGTGCAATCATTGATGTACATCAGAATTCAGTTACAAATCAATTGGTTATCATAAGAAAATTAATGCAGACAGTGTATAATATTTCTACATTAAACATTACCTGGAAATCAACATGCTAGAAGTTGCATCTCCAAGAACAGTCGGCTCATAAAATGTATACCCAAGGCTATGTGGTTTACCCCCAACCAATAATTTTGCTCCCTGTGTTACAACAGAATATGCTCAGTCTATAAAAATAAATCCTATCATTAGCATAACTCAAAATTCAATCTTGTATAATTTTTTTTTGCCTGGAATCTAGCTATTTTCAGTCGGCAATCCAAGAAAACTATCTGTTTTTTTAAGGACACAATTATGGTTGAAAGTAAGGAGTTGAAGAGGAAAAACAGATTTGTCAAAACGGAATAATGGCTGCTACAGCTTTGAATATGTAAAGTTTTGTTTTGTATCCAACTACCATTTACAAGAAATCTAGAATAACCCCCTGGTTGCTAGTCTAAAAGAGTTTTGGGTCAGCCTTTAGCAATGCACTATACTCAAAGAGCTTTCATAGAAACATGTATAGATGAAGTACAATTCCTGCCCACATCTCGACCAGGACATACTCAGAGAAGTTAATATGTATGTTTGTGAGGTGCCAACCAATACATAAAAGGTAAGTTCAATACATAAATCCTCGTTGACATTGTAAATTCAACAAAAATGGAATCGTCGCCATTTTTTAACCAAGCATCCAATTTAATGAGAACACTGTAAAGTGAGCACATTATGAGTACCATTCGTGATTTTAAATGTTGGCAGAGAAACCTTAACAATTTTATGACTATGAAAAGTTCAAATTCCAGAACGTGCAATAAAGATAAAATGCCCAAGATAAACTCTTTTATATAAAAACAGATTTTCAAAAACAACATGCCAAAAAGTTGATAAAACAGTTTTTGTCATGGAAAATCCATTTTTAATACAAACTCTTCTATACTTATTTTCTCTTAAGATTTATAATTTCAAGGAAAAAGGTACACATAAATGTTACTCTCTCTTGAAACTTCTAACAAGTCTTTTACAGAATCCTACTTCAATGGTGTTTCCTCATTTCCCAATTTTCTAAGATTTGTTTTTAGCTATAGCTTTTTTTCCCCAAAAACACAATATAATCAGGCTTAGGCACATCACCAACAAAATCTCACCAAGCATTGTTCCTATCGTGAGGGCAATTAATAGATTCAAAACATTGGCATTTGATGAAAAATTATGAAAATTGACTCTTGTATATTTTTTGTTTTGTCTGTAACATTCACTTCGACTTTCGTCAGTTATTGCCATATCATTTCAGAGGGAAACTTTAATAAATTTCCTATTTTTATAGCATTTCAGGATTCATGGCTGTTCACTTCTCAGATTGGTTTACAGTAGTTTTCAGAAGTGTTCAGAAATCAATTTTAACCATTCCAGGCTAATTTCTAAATTAATTTCATTCCTTCACTTTATTGTTTCTCTTAGACTTGCATCAGATTTCCAATATATTAGATTTGATGAATTTACATGCAGTATGTTCACGTCAACAAATTGTTCATCATATTGTATGATTAACCAACCTAAATTTTTTCCAGTAAGACCAAATTCTTAGGTAACCTTTACTTAAAACGTTCATTATCACTCTAGATCCAAATTAGGATCATCATTATTTGAAAGGTTGTCTTGTTGGTAAGTTTAATTTTTAAGGAATTCCAGGGGAGACTGACATCGACAAATATTATCCCATTAAGGTATCCAGGCGAGGCACAAAATATAGGCATAATTCTAAAGCCATTTAAGAGGAATGATCGAGAGTTTTGTCCACTTGTTATGTGCTACCTATATTTTTCCTACTCTAGTCAAATTTTAAAGTGGCACAAAAACCTGACAGTTTCTAGAGACAACCAGTTGAAGTCTCTTGAGACTATCAGTATAAGAGATAAATGGCTGTAGAGAGTGAAAATGAAATTTCTCAAGAATCAGATCAGTCTACAGCTACCAGTAAATCCAGTCTCCTCCTTCAGGTTGAGAGTCTCTAGAGACAATCAGTGCAGTGTTGAGAGGTTTACAATCAATGCAGTCCCTAGAGACAATATCAGTGTGAGCGATATGTCTATAAAATGTTCAAAATGAAATTTCTTAATATTCAAATGTCAATCTACAGCTAGCACTAAATCCAGTGTCCTCAGTCTACAGCTAACACTAATATGAAAGTGTTCGTCTATTAGTCAACCAGAAATTTTTGAGATTCAAATGCCAGCCTACAGTTAGCACTAAATAGAGCACTTCAGAATGCAAATTCTTATCTCTAAAAGATATCACAAAACACGACTCATGTGAGTTTCCACAATCATCCCACACAAAATAAACCAGATGCCACATTGTAACAAAGAACAAGAACCAATAATTCATTGCTGTATCGAGATGTTTTGATTCCAAGAAAAACAAAATTCTGAACAAATTAACCTGAATTCTTTCTTAAGAGCTTAATATTAAAGTTTAAAACCATGATTTTGGTTCAAACTGCCAAGACTAGCATCACAGTTTACATACTCCAAAAATAAAACCTTATAAAAGCTGTCGTGGGCTACACCAAAGCTGCAGGCATCATATAATCATATACAATGGAAAAATATTGGGAAAGGGTCTGAGAAATAAAAAATAACACAAAAGGACAGCTAGGGCCAGCTCTAATTTGATAGAGGGACAACTAGGGCCAGCTCTAATGGTAGAGAGGAGAAGTAGTTCTCCCCACCTGGGTTCAAATCCTAGGTGTCCTATTTGCTCTCCTTGAGTGAATTGTTGATTGGGGGCCTCTCTTGAGCTACTTGTTTGTGCCGCTGGCAAGGTACCGACAAACTCATTATTTCCTATGGTCTAGAGGGTGGTAACGTGGGAACATTAAAAATGGAGGGAAATGGCAAGAACAAATACCAAGCAACAGAAAAATGAATCAATGTCCTAATTTTAAACAAAATCAAGTGCATTGAAATTAGCCCTTTTAATGTTCGAGCGTTGCCTGCAAAATTATTTTGAAAAAACGCAATTCAAATCGCTTTTAAATCACCTAACATGTCCCAACTGATTCAAACTTTCAATGTGCTGACATCCAATTTCACAACTCCAAGCACTAAAACCCTGATTTAATCCAAGTTGCAATATATCCTCAGACCATATATCGTATGGTGCTAACAAGCATGTTTCTGAAAAATTAACAGAGAAGCCTTTGTCAAACACTAGTTCTAACAATAATTCTGCTAGCTGTAAGTTGAAGCCTAGTGTTTGTTAGTTTTTCAACATTTAAGCTAGCATTATGTTAGGATCTTTTCACTGAGAGAATAACAAGCACAGCAATAACATAAGCACATCACATGAGACAAG
>LPNX010258246.1:80522-128411 GCA_001517045.1 Pseudotsuga menziesii
CATCACTCGATCTGGATCTCCCGGAGTCATCATAACTGGATCTGGATCATAGCTCGATCTGGATCTCCTCTGGTCATCATCATGTGTGTACTATCTCGTCATAGGAAGTTCTACAGAGCCAGCCCTTTTTCATGCTGGTTTTAGGCCTAGCCCATAGGTAGGTCTTCGCCCAACACTTACATCTGACCTGCTCATCAGAAAGGCACACCCAACACTCACATCTGATCATGTAGTAAACTACAATCCTATCAGAAAGGCCTAGCACTCACATTCACCAGCATGATAGGACATCACATCACTAACATCTGTGAAATGGATCTGCACTTATATCTGACCTACTCGTCAGAATGGCACATCCATCCAGACAGGAACACATCCTATCACAGTGATGGAAGACTCCCATCCAGACAAGAACACATCCTATCACAGTGATGAGAGATTTTAGCACTTACATCTGACCTACTCGTCAGAAAGGCACATCCATACAGACAAGAACACATCCTATCACAGTGATGGAAGACTCCCATCCAGACAATAACACATCCTATCACAGTGATGAGAGATTTCAGCACTTACATATGACCTACTCGTCAGAAGGGCATGCACTCACATCTGACCTGGTAGGAACTGAATCCTACACCCTCGTCAGAATGGCCCCCAGTCCTAGACTGAGCTACCTGGTAACTGACCAGGCGCCTCCACTCTCCCGGAGAGTGGCAGTTGCCCTTACATCTGTCCTACTCGACAGAATGGCCAGCACTCACATCTTTCATGGGAGGAACTTAATCCTTTAGCCATGACTAGAATGGCTCAGCCCTTACATCTGACCTACTCATCAGAATGGCTCTCTCAGTCCTAGACTGAGTCTTCCTGTTAATTGACCAGGTGCCTCCATTCCCAGAATGGCAGTCAGCACTCATATCTGACATGGAAGGAACCAAATCCTCTCACCATGACAGAATGGCTCAGCCCTTATATCTGACCTGCTCGTCAGAATGGATTTGGATCTCTAGCACTCATATCTGACATGGAAGGAACTAGATCCTCTCACCATGACAAAATGGCTTAGCCCTTATATCTGACCTACTCGTCAGAATGGCTTTGGGACTCATCACTTTGCCTAGGAGGAAGCCTCGATCTAGAGAACACCAAGTCTCTCTCTGAAGTACTCGAACTTCAGCCTAGCCAATGGCTTCGTCAATACATCAGCTATCTGTTCCTCCATCGCAACATACAGGAGCTTCACTGCTCCTCTCTGCACCATATCCCTGATATAGTGATACTTGATCTCGATATGCTTCGACTTGTCATGGAACACTGGATTCTCTGACAACTTCATGCAACTCTGGTTGTCACAATGTATACAAGTAGCATCCAACTGGAGATCAAATATATCAGACAGTAGCTTCTGCAGCCATACTGCCTCACAACTATCTGAACAAGCTGCGACATACTCTGCTTCAGCTGTACTCAGTGCCACACAGGATTGCTTCCTACTAAACCAAGAGATCACACCTGATCCCATACTGAAGCAACATCCTGAAGTACTCTTCCTGTCGATGGCACTGCCTGCCCAATATGAATCAACATAACCCTCTAGGTTAATCTTCTGATTCGCATCATACTTGAGCCCATAATCAATTGTACCCTTCAGGTACCTCAGAATATGCTTTGCAGCAGTCAAGTGAACACTTCTCGGATCCGTCAGGTACTGGCTCAAGGTGTTCATGACAAAGCAAATATCTAGTCTCGTGTTCGTCAGGTACATCAATGACCCAATCATCTGACGATACATCGTAGCATCAACCGACTCTGATGAAGCATCACTCAATAGCTTCAGGTTCGATGCCATAGGTGTGGCCATAGACTTGCAGTCCATAATCCCAAACCTCTTCAGGATCTCTACTGCATACTTCCCTTGTCCAAGGAAGACTCCATCTGCACTCTGCCACACCTCCATATCTAGAACAATAGTCCATCGACACATAACAGGAGCATCACTAGTCTTCCACCTTCAACCTTGGATCAAAGGTTGGAATCCACTTTACTCTCAGTAAAGCCTAGAATCATCAGTAATCTGTCCATCCTGTCGTACCATGTCAAACTTCAGGATCTTCTGCAATCACTCCCTTTGAAGCAGAGCATCATACTCCCTCTGTCTTCCGTACTCTATGCACTGAAACATTCTGTACTGGAGTGACAAGTAGTATCCATCTAGGATCATTGGATACTAAGATCCTCTATATTGAACTTCTTCAAAAGTTCATCTTGCACCCATCTGTGAGCTTGTCATCCTCTATCAACCTTGTAGCAAAGGTTAAGATATTCATCAAGCTCATCATGTATGTGTTATCCCATGGGTGTCTTCTGAACTCATACAAGGCATGATTATGCATGTCATGTGACTTCACTTCTATTAGCTGTAAATGTTTCTTTGTAGACTATGCCTTCTCTTCATGAGAAGCCTCATGCTACGAATCTTGCTTTGTATCCCACGATGTTTCCATCTACTGCATGATGGAACATTGAAACTTCTCTTCAGGTCTCGATACTACACCTAGACATCATTCTTCTTGAACTGATCTTCCCTTTCTTCTTGGTGGCTGGAAGGTTTTGCATCAATGATGTCACTACACTCGTCATATTATTATTCATTTTGAAATGTCGTCACTTGTTCTTCGAAACAAGTCTTCATTCTTCTTTGCTTGTAGGAGATTATGTATGCGATCTTTCCTATAAGTCAAATGCACTTGTATGGTTAGAAACATTTCATAAGGAATATTCATACTGGCAAGTTACTATGCATAAGTATATGATCATGCAACTACTTTATCCAATACAACATTCATCCATATCTCACTGAAACTTTCTAGATGCCTTCCATCTCTACCAAGACAACATTGAGATTGTGCACTAATCCAATATGTCAGCAAAGAGGTTTCATTCTAGATAAGTAGCAATGGAGAATTTGTATAGCACCATGAGCTACTTACCCATCACATGCATATTAGTAGTATACTGTCATTAATGCAAACATCCTATCATGCATAATACAATAACTGAATATAAACAAATGCATAACAAAACAATATCATGAAATGACAATTGAATACTTATCTTTATTTGTTTCGAGGGTAGACTCCTTCTTGAGGCTTCAGCTTCATCGTCTTCTTCATTCATAATAGCATCGTTTCTTATCCAAAAGCTAAGGTGGATAAGAAGTTCTTCAAGAGTTTAGTTCTTCATATTCCTCATTGCTTGAGGGATCTTCTTTAGATGAAAGAGCTAGATCTTCAATTGCTCCCACCTTCTCTTCTTGAGCTTCTTCTTCTTGTGAGTTCTCTTTCTAGAGTCCATTGAAAGTAATCACTTCCTTCTAGCACACATTCCTCACATGAATGAATTCCACGATCCTGGGAGTCCATTCAAGGTGGCCATCACCACTTTTTCATTCTTCACTTTTTCTTTTACCGCTTCAAGTTGTTCTTTGATTTGAGAGAATCTTATGACTGCATGGTCTCTGCATTTTGGATCTTCACATTCTTCAACTGGTTTCTCAAGGTCATATTCTGATTTCTATTCTTCCCTTCAAATATCTTGGTCAAGGAATCAAACATCTTCGGTGTCTTTTAGGGAAGACACTTGTGGTACAAGTTGATCCATGACTGAATCAACCATGATCTTCTTGGACTTGACCAAGTTCTTCTTGTGTAAGGCTTCTAGCCTCATCTCCCTCTGAAACTGGAACCTCTTTACTCATGTAGGTGTCCAATCCATTTCTTCAGAGATATCAAATACTTCTATGCTTGGAATTTGTGAAATTCACCAAGCTTATCATCAATCTGATGTGATAGATCAATTTTAAATGAGAACCTCAAATGGAAATAGCAAAGGATTAGATCTTACCGATTTGAGGTGTCCGTCCTTGTCCCGGAGATCGCTGATCTAGGGTTTGTCACAGAAACCCTAATTTTCAAAACTTGGAATATTTTATATCTGATTGGATGATCAGATAGATCTCTTCAAATGGAGCTGTCCAATGTACTCCTTTTCTGAAAACAGTGGAGGGAAGCTCCTGAAACAGGAAGCCCTAATTTACTGATTTCTTCTGCAGAAATTCCTGTTACTTTTTCTATGATATATCCTAAATTACTGATCATCTATGTCTGAAATTTCTCACTGCAGAAACCTCACATGTCACGGATCCAACACCACAGGTTTCATCAGAATTGGTTTCACCATTTGGGATTTATGATCCTTTTCCCAAGGTGACCTGTTACAGGACTGTTCAGAACAGCAAAGTTGTACGGAATGCCACGTGTAACTGGTTCATCTTCTGAGTCTAATATTCGGACCACAGAAAGTAAAGTCCGTGCCCTTTTTGGAACATCTTCAGAAATTCCATTTGGACCTCTGTAGCCCAAGATATTGCAGATCTCCCCAGGTATCCTGTTTATGGATGATTTCTGGAAGAGGATGGAGCCCTAACTTGGAGAGATCATATCTCCCAGAATATAGCGAATCTGAGGCTGATTTGTGGAAAAACTGTTCATCAGGATTTTATCTTCGGCTCCTGCAAGTTTCAAATTCTGATACTTCGCCAATCGCAGAATATAGCGACTGTACCAAAACTTAGTAGTTTTAGTATTTAGGGTTGCTCCTAGCTCAGGGTCAAACTAGGGTTTGACTTTCCCGCAGTTTCACCCAACCAAATTTATTGATCCAGGTCTCTAAAATTTGGTTTTAATGAGGAGAAAAATCCTATGCTGGTCTCACTCAAAAATTCCTCTTCTGTAGAAATCCCTAATTTCCACATCGAAAATGAAAATGCTTGAAATTGAATTCCGCATCGACAGAAAGATGCACCCTTCAATGGAGAGCCATCTTAGCATACATTTGCTGAAAATCTGTGGAGGAAGATCCACAAAATAGGAAGCCCTAGTTCCTGTAGCTACACAATGTATTCTTCTCAGGTTAGCTCTGATACCATGTTAGTTTTTCAACATTTAAGCTAGCATTATGTTAGGATCTTTTCACTGAGAGAATAACAAGCACATCAATAACATAAGCACATCACATGAGACAAGAGACACAAAGAGTTTTCCTCAGGGAAACCATAAAGGAGAAAACCCCACAACTTCCTCTAAGATAGTATCACCACAAGATGTGAAACCCAAAATAGTAAGATGCACTCTCCACACAGCAATAGCCTTCTGTCTTCTGTCAAGCCAAAGTATTTCCTTCTCCAATAGTGCGCCACACTTGGGAGAGCAAGTGATGTATTTCACAAGTGATAGATAGAGAGACTCTCACTCTTTATTTATATTCATTCGTTCACTTGAATTTCATTTTCACACATAGGCTCAACCTAATAATTACTACTCGAGCCTACACCTTAATTAGTGTATAATAACTCAAGTGCCCCGAAACTGTGGGGACTTACCTAATGACTTGATATGACTTGATTACATAATAGAGACATCGGGGCATGACCACATGACTCAAATACATAATAGAGACATCCTGGAATAAACATCGGGTTACAATATATAAGATACATAGAATAATACATTCCAAAGCTACATATACATCAACAGTGTTCCTAGAAAGAACTCTGAGGCTTTGGTTAATCCAGTCAATTAGGGAGTCCATTCTAGTGCGATTGAGTGTGATGCCACATCAGCAGATAATGATGAGGATGATGGCATATCTGATGGAGAACTGGTTAGTATGGATAAAGAAGATGATGATGAGAGTAACAGTGAACGGTCACTTGCATCAAAAGTTTGTACATTCACCACTAGTTGAAGCAACTTTATGGAACAACATTGGTACTTCTGCTACACTTGCAATCTGACTGTTTCTAAAGGGTGCTGTTCTATTTGTGCCAGGGTGTGCCACAGGGGTCACAGAGTTGTTTACTCTCGTTTAAGCCGTTTCTTTTGTGATTGTGGAGCAGGAGGGGCAAGAGGGACAAGCTGCCTCTACTTGAAGCCTCGAAAATATGTTTCTTCCAGCACTACATCATTGAGGGGGGCTAGCGGCATTGATCCATTTTTGCCTCTCTCAGATGAGAGGGGTCATCTTCAGTCATCTGACAGTGAATCTGATCTTGAGGATGAAGGTTTCATGGAGAATGAGAAGACTTTCAAGTTATCTATCCCCAAAGAGGAAGAGGATGGGTTGCTATCACTTTTATGGATATGGATATTGAAGGCCAAGTTTTGAGGTTATGTAGATAACTTCTTCCTGGTATTAATGAGGCTAGTCATTCAGTATTGTCAAAGGATGAGAGGATAGTTTTAAAAAAAAATAAAAAAAATAGAGTACTGTTCTATGCATCTACTTCTCTAATCATCCGATATCCTCAATTTAAAAATGGCAATTCCTGATCGATCTTTTTCATGTGAGGGAATATCCCGAAAATACCTCTACCTACAAACACCTAAACCTAGCTATCAGTTATATGATACTGAAGAAATATTATCCAACCACTGGATACAGAAGAGGATAGAACAGTGCTACCTTCAATGTAAAATGTAAGATGTAAGAATATATTCAAAACATACCTATATCTGTCTGAAATACTCAAGAAAAGAGAAAATAAATTGAATCCCAATACAAAGCTTTCAAGGAAAGGCCTGCTTGAGGTTCCGAGCACAGTATCCTCTCTTGCAATTCTCCTTTTATAATTGATAATTTCATTAGATTAATTCAAATAAGAGAAAACCTGCAATGTCCCACACAAGATCTCCTTCCACACAACTCTCTCCAAGCACTACAGCAAGATTGGGCTCAATCAATCTTGACAGAAGAGAAGAGGTAGTGAACAAAGTAGAATGATGTCAAGAAGCCAATGGTACCAGTGGAAAGCATTATTGCAAGCACCATTATCAAGGAGTACCCAAGATAAAGCACTACAGAAACTAGGGCACTCAAGCTGCGAAGATCAAAAACCAGATAGTTGATTTCATATAGGAAAACATAGAGAGCAACTGAGCTAGATGCAAATAATGACTTCCACCACCACTGCCAATCCTCCACACAGAGGTGCATGTACGTGAGAACCATGGAGACCTCAGCACACACAATAACAAGTAGGACAAGCACAACAAATAGCAACCCAAAAACATAGTAGAACCTTCCTAGCCAGATGCTAGACATGATGAAAAGAGCTCAATGAAGAGGGTCCCGAAAGGCAAGGTACCTGCTCCCAGGACAAGGAGCCATGACGGATATTTCTGGCTGGGATTTCCCTAGGGATCTGGTTAGTTCTTACTGGATATTATATGGCTTCAGCTCTGGTCCCAATAATTCCACCTAGAAGTGTAAGAGGAACAGAGATGCAGAACCAGAGGGACAAAAGGATGAAGAAAAGGGAAATAGGGATAGCTCCTGTGCTATGACTGCCCCACAAAATAAAGTTCAATATGGTAAGGATTAAAAACACCATCCCAGGGAAGAATTGAACCCGGAATCCTCATACTCATGGACCAACACCTTAAATTTTAGGTGATTTATTATGTATTAGTTCTTATCTTGGTCATAACCACCCATGGGGAACCCCGTCCATTTAATCACTATGTCATTCTGTTGAGTGTATCTCATGACTGGGAGATTGTCAAGAATCAGATTGACTTGGTAAAGATCATCAATCCTTTGCTTCAAGACCTTTACTTGCTGTTCATTTAAGGGCTTAGTAGTGCAAAGATAAACAGAATTGTTCATATTAATATGAAATATATAAGGGGAGGACTCGATCTGGTCACCCATGAGAAGCTCACCCAAATTCTCTGCACTTTTTTTTTGGCCCTTTGGAAGGTTGACAGTAGGGTAGACTGTAATAGCTAAAGGGCAGCTTAGTCTCTATTGATGTTAGAGAGTTCACCTTCACAGTCAATTCTCCACCTTTAGGGTATATGTGCAAATAGCTTCCAGGTAAATAAAACCCATTACAGACATTAGCAAATGACAAAATAACAATAAACAGGAAAAACCCATCGAAAAACCCATTTGGCCCTGGGTCGATTTCGGATTCGCCCCCAACCCTGAATAAAACACCCTTGCAGATACTCGATCCAGGATCTTGGAAACCAGCTTTTCACAAACTTTAACAAAAACTACACGCCGACCTCGATCCGCAGCAGAAAAAGTCGATCGAAATTCCGAAATATAGAATTTCGCCCTTCCCCAACAAGACTACTGGAAATGAAGTAGAGATTGGCGCCATAATGTGATGCAAGTTTGGTGGTTGGTTCATCCTTCAACTATAGTTTTCAGTCATGAAAACTTGAAAGTGACTAAAAGTGTGTTTTATTAGGGTTATCCTATCCATTGATAAAGTTATGTATAATGTTTATGTTGGGAAATAAGAACTATATAAATTATGGGAGAACCTTGTATACACAAGTACAATCTTTGTATGAATTGCAATATGATCATGCATTTGAATATATAGATTATACTAATTCATTTATTTGTTTTTCTTTGTATTTTTTTAACTTTTGTCTAGTTGTAGCATTGTTTGAATTTTTATCGTCATCAATTTCTTTCTTACATCCATTGAGGACAATAAAGCTCGTTCCCTTTCTTGGTGACCTCGAGATTTGGATTCATGTCTCCTCTTTCTCGATACAATTAGACTTTTGTGCATGGAAATCAATGGGAGGGGAGATGGTTCCTGAGATGTGGCAATAATAATGACTCATCCACTACCCTCTAGCACTAATGGAGTTACAATTTTTGAAGGTGTAGGCTCAAGATCGTAAGAAGCCTTTGTTGGATTTACCCAATGGTGTTTTAGTTGTAGGTCCAAGAGGGATTCTAAGCTTTCCTTTTGGTGTTGAAGATGATTTTTTACCACCACATATGACCATGCTCAAAGAAATGTATTCATTAAAAAGCAACAAGTTTGTAGTCCAACTTTAATGGTCACATGCAAACACAATGTGGTCAACAAGACTATGCTCAAATATGCATAAATGCAAACCTTGCATATGAAATCGAAGTATAATGATTAGTTTTCGAAGCCATGGAGATGAAAGTGCCTACATAATTTTCAATAATGGTAAAGGTTGTTAATGGCCAAACTTCTTAAGGAAGACTGAGCAATATGACTCATAGTGGAATGTAATTAGAGCTTTTGCATCAGGGATGATGTTTGGTTTCTGTCGTTTTGTAAATTACCTAACACCATGTTGAAATTGGATCCCATTACTGACAACTTATGTTCAATATGTCAAATATTTTAGTTATAGAGTAGAAAAGCCTCATGCATATCGGGGTTCCTCTATGTCGAGGTTGCCAACCCCCTCATTTTGAAGACAGAGTTATACTAAACAACATATTTCTACATACCTTTTAAATCATATATTTTGTGGTTTGAGGCCTTTATCATGGCCTATTAGATTACTAGTCATAATTTAGAGAATAAATGCATCAATTTCTTTCCCAACCATGGTTTGAGACTCATTCATAGTGCACAAAAACTTATATTAACACTCTCATACCACTACGAGGAAAATGATGTCCAACACATACCATGTTGTATGGTTTGTGTCCTTATTCATGGACCTTGGTCCTTAGAAGCTTCATATAGGGTCTAATAGTTTTATTTTCCTCCAACGCCTATTGGAAAGGCCTTGCCACCCATTGCTTTCATCAAATGCATTTTTTTTATCCAAGGAGTTGTTGATCATGTCATATAGATTTATTTTATATTACTATGAAAATAAGAAATTATATATGTAGAAACATAAAAAGCATCATAAAATAATCATGGATATCTCTTCAAGGCCTTTGAGATGAGCTGAAAAACTGGAAAACAAAACTTCAAAAATTGATATCAAGGTAGAAATTTATGGGAAATTCATGTGTGCATTATATAATGCATGTGTGTTATTGAAATCAATTTTTTTCTAGGTAGGTGCAATATGTTCATAATCCTCTCAACACAGTTTCCACCTTGGAGCCGGGTCTATGAATCCATCGGGGAGATGGGTTAATTCTCATACTCCATAGGCTCATACATGAATAATAAATACCAAACGAAATCCATATTTAAATTTTTCCTATTTAAATTTTCCTTTTTGTCAAGAATTAGGTAGGAAAAGAAGATGGCTACTACAGATATATAACAAGGAACATGGAAAAATGAGTAAAGGTTTTTCAAATGATTGAGATGCAATATAAAATAATTATAAGGTAGGATCTATGATAGTTGTGATCATGACATTAGATACACATTAGATCAACAACAAAAACCATGGACATTGAGATTCATATAAAAAATCAACTTGACCATTGTAAAAAGTCAACAAAAGACGGTGTCGTCGCTATAGAGACGGTCAGGCGTGGATATAGCGACGTCCAAGATTTTAGGCATGGATACAGAGACATATAAGAGTCTAGGCATGGATACAGTGACGGCTAGGCATGGATACAACGACACCTTGTTCCTGTTACATCGGATTTTACACCAAAAAGTAAGAAACGTGGAAAACCTCTGTGGAAAAATCTGCGCTTTTGTACTAGCGTATGGGGTCGAGTTTGATTATTCTATTGTTATTTGGACTATTGTGCCTCATCGTTGTCGTGCACTGTCATTTGCTCAAGCTCGCAAGGACCCCCGTTGTCGGTGTACCCGCATTCCAGGTGGCTCAACCATGGAAGCTTAGCAGTCCTCTTCCCGTCGGTCACACAACAGTTCCAGGTAGGCCCTCGTGCGTTATCTCGTTTCATTCAAGCGTTTGACAATGTTTTTCCACGGTTAGATTTTTCTTTTACGGTTGTTTTCCCTTGCCCCCGTCTTTTACTTGCATATATAGTGAGGGATTGTAGATTAATTGTCAGTCGAGGTGGTTTTTGGCCCACAGGATAGTTTCCCTCCACAACCGTTATGCGTTTCGACCCTGCACTTAGTGAATGGGGGGATTGGTGCAGACGACTGTTATGCTATCTGCACCAGTCTGCCCTGTATGATGATATTTTGGTAGGAGAAGGTTTTCCGTGGCCTTCCTGTGGTGCTTGGACTAGTTTCCCCCTCTTACATTTCCCATGTCCTTTAAACCACAGCCGCATTTTGCCACGCTGTTTCAAATGAATTGATTCATGGTCAGGTTTCGAACCCGAGCTAGTTGAGGGTTGTTTAGCACCGCACAATGTTTTATATTGACCATAAGTTGCATGGGTAGTATTTTTGTTGAGGTGCACCGTAGGAAACTTGAATAAGTTCCCCTATTGTTACACGCAACACGATGATCATGGCACCCGCAGAGAGCCCAAGGTTTCTTCACTTTAATGTAGATTTTGTTTCCCCGCTCTAGATTTGTTGATAGAACTGTTTTATTAGACAACGGTGTTAGCTTGCACATATTTGCTTCATTTAACTAATTTCTGTCATGTTAAACATAGATGAAATGAAACACTGCACATTGTTGTCTCAATGTTTGCAACTTAGCCGGAAAGGGCCTAATGATGATAATTGCATGTATAACAGGAAGATTCCAAACTCAAAATGTCGAAGCAACAAAAGAAGAAGGCCCCTGTGGTCGAAGAGGATATCGATGTGGAAGTTATTACCAAAACCGAGTACATCTATGAAGACACCAAGTGCCTATTTAGTGTAGATCCTGAGTACGAGTGGGGAGAGATATACAGGTTGATCATGCGTCGAGAGGTGCCTGATATGGGCTTGGAGGAAGAAGGAATATACGCCAATATAGAGAGATCTTCCCTAATGAAGATTGCCACGAGACCAGAGCTCTTCTTGTGCTCTGAAGTGATTGGTTGGATTCTGCCCCGGGCAGATGTAACCACTATGATCCTGGAGAATGTTGACAAACAAGGCTATGTTGCCTATAGCCCAGGATATGTAGCCCTGGCCTACCACGTGCTAGAAGCACAAGTATTTTTGTCTAATGATTGGCTGAGAAACATTAGAATGGACCTAGTCGAGACCCTTAAAAGAATGCTGTTGTCTGGAAAACATTTCAGAACCAGGCCAACAGGAGAATATGACACAGCGAGCTTAAGGGCCTCGTATAGGTTCATATCCTTAATGCTTAACAGGATTTTTGAGAGAGCTCATGGCAGGAGCTTCAAATTGGAGTGGATGCCAATTATTTTTTATGTTGCAACCCAGGGGACCATTTTCAACTGGGCTAACATAGTATCAAATAGTTTGTTAGCTTGTATGGTCTCAGCCCTGGGAGGAGTGTCCCAAAAGAGGTCAGAATTTTACATGAGTTCCATACTCGTCGATTGTATACTGTGCAATCAACCTTTCCCCAACCTAAGGTGCATCTGGGATAGGGAGAGGATCCCTGTTTATTTTGCATACAAGCCACTATGGGCGCACAAGTACCACAGTCATTACCGGGATATCTGTGAACAGTTCATCATGCCATTGTATACTCTCATTTTTCTGAAGGAATGTGACTGCATGTCAAAAGAGGCATTGCAGGTAATTGAAGAATACACAAATTATTATTTGACCAAGGATGGCCTCTACTTCAGAATGTTTGGAGGTTCCAGAGCACCCTCCCTACTACCCAAATACGCCACTAACTACATCATTCATAAAGAGGCGGTTAGGCAAGTCTTCCTGGATGGCATAGGAAGCTTTTTGTTTGAACATAAGAAGGCTGCCTATCCCCCTTTGCCTTTCAAGTTATGAAATTATAAGTTTACCAGAGTGAATAAAGCAGATGAGTTTGTAGAAGAGTTGGAAAGGTTTCATTTTGGTGAGATTCCCTTCCATAGAAATGACTCCCGCAACAAAGTGGCTAAACACTGCAAAGAGAACAATGTCCATTTCGAGTACACCCACCATTAGGATAGAGAAGAATCCATCTTCCGCAGTGCATTGAACATAATAGCCTTAAGGAAAAGGTTCAAAAAGAAGATCACCACAAAAGGTGGGAAGGGAAAGGATGAACAAGAAAAAGTTGGTGAAGAAGCCGGGAAATGAAACGAGGAAACCCAAAGGTTGGCACAAGAAGCTGCAGGGTGGCTGTAGATAGAAGAGGAAGAGAAAAGAAGAGCTACCCAAGAAGCAGCCAAAAAGGTGGAAGAAGATGTGATAAATGAAGAAGAAGAAAAGAAAAGGAAGCTTGATGAGGAGCTTCAGAAACAAGAAGCAGAGAGACGAAAGATGACTCAGAACGAGACAGAACAGTCAGCCTCTGACACAGCTGGCAGTCAGACCTAGGACATGGATAACCCCGAGGTTCAGGACCCAGAAGTACCAGCTGTCAGCATACCTGGTCAGTCTATGGTCCCCACACTTAAACTAGTCCCTTTTGTACAGAAGGTAGGGGAAGAAATCCCTGATTTTAATACTGTCTTCTATGACAAAGAGACAAAGAGGATAGGGAAGAGAACGGAAAAGAAGGTCGAAACAGGAGGTCTATCTGGGAAGATGATAACGGATACAACTATTGTATATGGGACAGGCGGAGATCCCAGATTCACCATTAGAGCAGGAGTTGCATTGATCCACGCTTCGAAGGATAATGTGGACAAAATCATGACAGATCTGGAGCAATCCAAGAAGTATTCTTCTTAGCTGAAAGACACATTAATAAAGGAGAGAGAATAAAATAGTAAGGTGAAGAGAAAATATGAGGACATGAAAAAAGAGATGAGGTCTTCAAAGGATGAACTGCAGGTTCTCCAAGTAGAAAGGAGGTTTGTGGAAACTACACAAGAGAGTCTAGAGAGAGTGCAACAAGAGTATCGAGAGCTAAGGGTGGAGAAGGATCAGCTGCTGGGAAAGATAGAAGACTTAGAACTGCAAAAGGCCACTTTGGAGGCAGGTGAGAGGCGAGCTCAAGAACAAGAGAAGAAACTTCAAGAGTAGATTTCTTCTCTAACGATCGCTTTAGAGGAAAAAAAAGAGCAGCAGGTTAACCTTCAACCTTTCAAGGAACATGTGCTAGCACAAAAGGCCAAGATGCTTCAGCTGCAGACTGCCATAAAAGAGGAGAGATGTAAAGTTTTGCAAGTAGATGGCCGATTAGAGGAAATTCTGGAGACTTCCTCTTATTTTGTTGATAGATCTCAGGATGTCTTGGAAGTCCTGACAGTAAGAATGGCAAGGCTGGAAAATAATGAATAAAATCCTGCAGAGCTTCCCTCTAAAGATCGATAGGCCCTGAAGTAGGATTACGACTTATTAGAGTTTTCTATAAACACAGCAGAGGATTTCAAAAAGGCTGTGAGAAAGACTAAAGGAGAATGCACAGAATTATTCAGAAGGCTTCTGATTACCTATAACCGGTGCCAAGTAGAAGCTGAGCAGAGGCTATAGGTTTTTCCAGACCACAACTCTTTTGTGGAGATTCTACAGAAGAGGTATCAAGAGGAGGAAGCAAAAGTACAACACATTAAGGCCCTTGACAACCAGATCTTAAGAAGTGAAGTAGATCATTCCGCCATCAGTGTGCAGCTATTGGAGGATCAATTGTGTTTGAGTGCGGCCAGAATTGAGGCCATCAAGAACCAAGCTGCGAAGTTCGAGATAAACATTCAATTTTTGGAACCTTGTGCGTTTGAAGGCATTGCCTCTGAGGCTTTGGCGTGGAAGAAATTTCTGAATACTCAAGTGGGGCCCTCCTCGTGAATGATCATTCACTTGTGTAATATGTAACAATTTTGTAAACACTCGATGTAAGGGAGATATTGGGAAGCGAAGAGTTGGGGAGCCCAAGGGTTATTTGTGGGTAGCCCAACAGTCTCATCCCTTTTGTATAAATATAGGAGACTTAGAAGAACAAAGGGCTTTTTCCTAGTGAGACATGTAGAGGGATATTGTAAGAAGAACTACTTTTTTTTGCAATAAAGAATTATTGTTTTCCTGTCGGAGAAAGTTTGGTGGGACATTCCAATGTTATGCTATGGATTGGTGACAGATGAACTATTTCATTTTTCCAGCTTTTGTCCATTAACTGTGAGATCATTCTAACTCTTAGAGCGTATGTTCTTGTTTGAATGATTTCTGGTTTATTCTATGAAATTACCACCAGGAGTAATGCATGTTGTTCATAAACAATTGGCTATTTGATTGTCTAAATATCTTTAATCATTCATGTGTTGTAGGAAGGAATGTCAGCTATCTATAATATCTCGTTATAATGCATGTACAATATACATTACTCATTTATAAATTACGATTTGGGCTCCCCGGGGATAGATAGATAGATAGATAGATAGATAGATAGTTTTACTTTATTGTTGCATATGTGATTTAGATGCTTGTGAGTTCTAAGATGAGAGGTAAGAACCTGCGCATCACGTTGTGACTATTCCTTGCATCCTTATCACCCTGCATGGTTAATTAGGAACGTGCATCTCATACTTTAAGTCAAAAATACAAAAATATACACGGTGGACCGGGTCGCAACCGGTAAAACCTTTGTTTTTGTTACTTGACCTACGGTAGCCGGACCGCAAACCGGATGGATTCCCTATACCAAAAAATCATGGGATAGTTGGGAACGTTGACTGGGGTGAATCCCTTGCTGTTGTTTCCTATGAATTTCCAGGACTCAACACCATGTCAGAAAGGCTTTGCACTTACATCTGACCATGTGAGGAACACATCCAACAACCATGTTAGAAAGGCTCTGCACTTACATCTGACCATGGGAGGAACACATCCAACAACGATGTCAGAAAGGATCTACACTTACATCTGACCATGGGAGGAACACATCCAACAACCATGTCAGAAAGGCTCTACACTTACACTTGACCATGGGAGGAACACATCCAATAACCATGTCAAAAAGGCTTTACACTTACATATGACCATGGGAGGAACCCATCCAACAACCATGTCAGAAAGGATCTGCACTTACATCTCTTCCCCTTGGAGGGAACCTTGATCTAGAGAAAATCAAGCTTCTCCGTGAAGTACTCCAAATTCAATCTGGCCATTTCTAGCATAGAATCACATCAAGGCTAATTACATCCAAGGATAACCTGCAAGCTTCACCGGGACCGATTACATTTGAGGACAACCTACATGACCGTTTACGTCTGAGAAACCTAAGAGCTTTGCTAGGATTTATGCTGAGACAATCTCTCTCACTGAATATGCTAGAACTCCCTCTTTTGAGAGATCTAGATATGGATCACAAACTCGAGCTTCACTGCTCCTCTCTGCATCATACAAAAATGCAAGTCAGATCAATCAAATCAAAATGCAAGTCAGATCAATCAAATCAAATAGTATTTTTCAAAAGAAACATACTACCTCCCAAATAGCCAAGCAAGTGGAAACATATTTTTCCTTGGTTGTTCTCAGCGCAATGCAGGACTCCTTCCTGCTAAACCAAGAGATCACACCTGATCTCATACTGAAGTAGAACCTCGAAGTGCTCTTCCTATCAATGGCACTGCCTACTCAATCGGAATCCACATAACCCTCTAGGTTAGTCTTCTGATTCGCTTCATACTTGATCCCATAATCCATTGTACCCTTTAGGTACCTCAGAATATGCTTTGCAACAATTAGGTGAACATGTCTCAACGTGTTCACAACAAACAAAATATTTGGTCTCGTATCTATCAGGTACATCAATGAACTAATCATCTGACAATACATTATGGCATCAACCG
The DNA here is from genome assembly GCA_001517045.1 of Pseudotsuga menziesii. Lineage (NCBI taxonomy): Eukaryota > Viridiplantae > Streptophyta > Pinopsida > Pinales > Pinaceae > Pseudotsuga > Pseudotsuga menziesii. The sequence goes on from LPNX010258246.1 coordinate 97,146, forward strand.
ACTTTGATGAAGCAACACTCAATAGATTCAGGTTCTTTCCATGGGTGTGGTCATGGCCTTGAAATCCATCATCTTGAACCTCTTTAGGATATCTACTACACAATTCCCTTGTCCTAAGGAGATTCCATTTGCATTTTGCCACACCTCCATGCCTAGAAAGTAGTGCATCATATCCAAGTCCTTCATCTTGAACTTGGCAGCAAGTATCCTTCTTGCAACTTTAATGAGTTCCTCTTTTCTGTCAGGAACAAGTCATCGACATATAGCAGGAGCATCACTGGTCTTCCACCTTCAACCTTGAATAAAATCTTGGAATCCACTTTAATATTAGTAAATCCTAGATCCATTAGTAAGTTGCCCATCTCGTCTTACCATGTCAAACCTCAGAATCTTCTACAGTCAATCCCTCTGAAGTGGAGCATCATTCTCCCTCTTCCTTTCATACTCTATACATTGAAACATTCTATAAAAGAGTGACAAGTAGCTTCCTCTGCTACTAATATTCTATGTATCCATCTAGGGTCACTGGATACCAAGATCCTCTATATTGAACCTTTTCAAAAGTTCTTCTTGCACCCATCTGTGAGCTTGTCATCCTCTATAGGCTTTCATCTTCAACCTTGTAGAAAAGGTTAAGATATTCATTACTCTAGGTGATATCCAAGCTCCTCATTTATGTGTTATCCCATGGGTTCCTTCTAAGCACGTATAAGGCCTTATTTAATTTGCACACATGAGTCTTCCTGTCATATGCCTTAACCTCTAATGGCTGCAAATGTATCTTCATAGTTTATGCCTTCTTTTCGTGAGAAGCCTCATGCTATGTATATTGCCTTGTATCCCACAATGTTTCCATCTACTGCATTTTGGATCTTGTATATCCATATGGAAGACATTACGGACTTCCCTTCAGGTCTCGATACTACATCCTAGACATCATTCTCCTTGAACTGGTATTCTCCTTCCCTTTCTTCTTGGTTACTTCTTTATAGCTGGAAGGCTCTGCATCAATGATGTCTCTCAATAGTGTCACATAACTAGAGGGTCTCTAAGGCCTCTTTCTTTCTTTGAAAGTATCAACATATTATTCTTCATCTTGGATTATTTCTTGAACTATCGTCACTTGTTCTTTGGAACAATTCTCATCCTTATTTTCTTGTAGGCGATTGTACACGATCTTTCCTACAAGCCAAATGCACCGGTTGTATGGTTAGAAACATTTCATAAGGCGTATTCATAATGGAAAATTATTATGCATAAAGATATAATCATGCAACTATTTTAGCCAATACAACATTCATCTGTATCTCACAGAAACTTTCTGGATTCCTTCCGTCTCTACGAAGACATCATTGAGATTGTGCACTAATCTAATATGTCGGCAAAGAGGTTTAATTCTAGATAAGTAGTAATGGAGAGTTGTATAGCACCATGAGATACTTACCCATCACATGTATATTAGTAGCATACTATCATTAATGCAAACATTCTATCATGCATAACACATCAATTGAATATAAACAAATGCATAACAAAATAATAAAATGACAATTCAATACTTATCTTTATTTGTTTTGTGGGTAGACTCCTTCTTGAGCCTTTCGCTTCATCATGACATCAACATTTATTATCCAAATGCTAAGATGGATAAGAGATTATTCAAGAATTTAGTTCTTCATATTCCTCATCGCTTGAGGGATCTTATTTGAATCATAAGGACTTGATCTTCAGTTTCTCCCATCTTCTCTTCTCTTATTATGGGTTGAGATTCATCTTGTGTGTGCTCTTCCCAGAGTCTGCTAAAAGTAATCACTTCCTTCTGGCACACATTCCTCAAATGAATGAATCCCATGATCCTAGGAGGCCATTCAAGGTAGTTATCACAACTTCTGCATTATCTACTACTTCATCCATTGCTTCAAGTTATTCTTTGATTTGAGGGACCCTTGTAAAGTATGATTGTATGGTCTCTGCATTCTAGATCTTTACATTCTTCAACTTGATTCTCAAATTCATTGTTTGATTTATGTTCTTCCCTTCAAATAGCTTGGTTAAGGAATCAAACATATCTTTAGGTGTCTTTAGGGAATACACTTGTGGTATAAGGTGATCCTTGATTGAGTCTGCAATGATCTTCTTGGCCTTCACCAAGTTCTTCTTGTGTACGTCTTTAGCCTCATCTCCCTCTAGAATTGAAACCTCTCCACTTATGTAGGTGTCCAATTCATTTTCTTCAAGAATCGTTGAAATCCTATACTTCCATGCTTGGAATTTGTCAGCTTCACCAAGCTTGTGATCAAGATGGTGTGATTAGTCATCTTGAAATGAGAACCGCAATTGTAAATAGAAAAATATTAGATCTTACCGATTTGAGGTGTCTGCCCTGGTTTCAGATCTAGTTGATCTAGGGTTTGTTAGAGAAATACTAATTTTAAAAACTTGGAATATTTTAGATATGATTTGATATAAATATGGGTTTCTTCAAGGCGATCAGTCTAATGTACTCTTTTTCTGAAAAAGTGGAGGGAAGCCCCCAGAACAGGAAGCCCTAGTTTTCCAAATTATTCTACAGAAATGTCTGATATTGTTTCTACAGTATCTCCTAAATTACGGCTCTTATGTGTCTAAAATTTTGTAATGAGGTAGCTGAGTCTGTCCTCTTTCCAACACCATAGGTTTTAGCAGAATTGGTTTCTCCATTTGGGACTTATGAGAGTTTTCCCAAGGTGACTACTTTCAAGACTATTTAGTATATCGAGCTTGTATGGACTTCCACATGTCACTGTTTCACCTTCTGGGTCTGAAACTTTTACCATAGAAACTAAATTTTGTGCCCTATTTGGAACATATTTTGAAATTTAATGTGGACCTTCATAGCCCGAGATATAGCAATTATCCCTAGGTGTCTTGTTTAGGGATCAATTCTGGAAGAGGCTGAAACCCTGATTTGAAGGAATCATATCTCTAGAATATAGAGAATCTGAGGCTGAAATGTTTACACAGGGTACATCAGGATTTTATCTTCAGCCTATGAACATTTTGGTCCCTGAGACTTCTTCAATCACGAGATAAAGTGAATGTACCAAAACTACCTGTTTTAGTATTTTAGGGTCTTTTAGGCCTAGGGTCAAACTGGGGTTTGACTTTCCCGGATTTTTACCCAACCAAAAATATCGAAGTTGGTCTCTAAAATTCAATTTTAATGAGGAGAGAAATCCTATGCTGGGCTCACTAAAAAATTCCTCTTCTATGAAATTCCCTATTTTCCCGCAACAAAAACTGAAAATGCCCGGAATCAAATTCTGCTTCGACAGAAAGATGCACCCTTCAATGGAGAGTTAGCCTAGCCTCCTTTTGCTGATGGATTGTGGAGAGAGACACAAAAAGTAAGAAGCCCTAGCTTCTACAGCTGGACATCGTCTTCTTCTCAGGTTAGCTCTGATACCATGTTAGATTTTTATCATTCAAGCAATATGATCTTAGGATCTTATTAGAGAGAATAACATGCACATCAATCAATCACAAGAGACAGTCAACACAAAGATTTTCCTCGGGGAAACCATAAAGGAGAAAAACCCACAACTTCCTCAGAGATAGAATGAGCACCAATGGAAGCAGTAAAACCCAAATACACAAAGATGATCTTCGAGAGCTGATCTCTCTCACTTGTGCCAGCACTTCCTCTCTCACTCATGCACCTTAGTTGAGTGAGTATGTGTGTCAAATAGAGAGTATCACTCTCTATTTATAATAGTTTTTGACTTGAAAATTACTTACCAGGGCCGACATCTCTAGGAGAGTCTAATAACCCTAGTGCCCCTCAACTATGGGGACTTTACCCCCCTGATCAACAAGGAGGGTTAACCTCAACTCAATTGTGGGGACTATTTACCCGACTTACAATGGAGGGTTAACCTCATTGACTTTGCATGACTTTATTATATTAATAACTCTTCCAATAGGAACATTGGGGTACAATGAAATACAAATGATTCTCCCGATAGGATCATCGGGGTACAATTTAAGATATACAAGTGAATACATTCCGAAGTTACAAATACATCAATAGGTCGAGCCTTAGATTTTGCATTTGATCATTGCAAAATTTCCTATTCTTGCTTTTGAATGTTGTAGATTTGATCCCTGAACTTCAATGCCTTTATCCACTTCTCATCCTTTGAAGTTGGTATTGTTTGACTATGTCAAGGAGCTAATTAAGTCAATAGGCATTGAGGGTTGAAATTCATAATAGATCTCAAATGGAATATTTCCCATAGAGTTGTGTTTAGCATGATTGTAGTTGTTCTGTATGTATGGAAGGTTTTCATCCCATGTTCGACGATGCTTGTGGTTGTACATCCAAAGCAATTGTATGACTAAGTGATTTACAACTTCTATCTATCCATCTGTCTGTAGATGGAAGGTTACTAACAAAGAAAGTCTCATATCGAGTTGTTTCTAGAGAGTTTTCCAAAAGGTGGTGACAAATATGACATTTCTATTGAAAATAATGGTCATCAGGAGGCCATAGTGTTTCTGCACATGTTCAAAGAAGAGATGAGTAGTCTGCTGTGTTGTTGTAGTCCTCTTGCATGTCATGACTATAACCATGTTTGAAAATATATCGACTACTACTAATATCGCATCATGTTGATTTTTGGTAGTAGGATATTCCATCAAGTAGTCCATAGAAATAGATTCCCATGGTCGACTAGGAACTGGAAGGGGTGTATACAGTCCTTGTCAATGATTTAGTGGTTTAGCAATGGCACAAACCACTCATGATCAGATGTACTTGTTGACCTCAGATTGAATTGAAGTCTAGTAAAAATAATTTTGGAGGATAACAAATGTTTTTATGACTCCAAAATTTCTTGCAGTCTTACTGTACTATGCATCCTAAATGATCTTTTGTCGGTGTTCACTGATCGGTACACAAAGTTGTCCAAGCTTGTATAGCAAGGTGTCTTTCATGAAGTAGTCGTCAATCGACAACTTGTCAGTCTGAAGCCGTCGATAGATTGTAGAAAAATCACAGTCTACCAAATACAATTATGGCTAAGTAGTGGTTTCATAACCATGCATACTCATCACTATATACAGTAGAGTAATGGGTGGTCTGCTGATACAATTGGTTATGGCATTGTATTTTCCTTTCTGATATTTAATTACAAAATTAAATTGTTACATGTTATTAATACACTTGAGTTTTTGAGTTCTATGTAGTTTCGACTGAGTCAGAGCAAACTACAAAGGTTTATGGTCAGTGAGGATAACCATTTCCTTGCCAATAATGTAGTGTCTCCATTGCTTGAGATCTTGCACAATGGCGTACAGTTATTTTTCATACATCGAGTACCTTCTAACAGTGTTGTTGGAAATATCAGAATGAAACATGACTGGGTGGCCTGACTATGTGATCACTTTGTTGAGGGCATAGTCCGATGCATTTGTCTCAATCTCAAAGGGTTGATGCAAATAAGTAACACAAGTATTGGTGTAGTACAAAGCTTGTTTTTTATTTGTTCAAAACCTTGTTGTTGATGTCCATTTGAAGATAGTTTTACCATTTCCTTTCTTCAACTGATTCAAAGGCCATGCGATGTGGCTGAAGCTAAGTATGAATCGTTAATATAAATTCACCAAAATAAGAAAACTTCTATGTTCATGAATGTTTTAGTGAATTGGACAATCTTTGAGGATCTGTACTTTTTCTGGGTCGACATGAATGCATGCAGAGTCAATTAAATACCCCAAATACTAGACGTTGATAGTCACAAATGAGCATTATTCCATGTTTATATATATTCAATGTTGCTGGAGAGTGTCAAAGACTTTTCAAAGTTGTTTGACATGTTCTTCCCATGATTGACTAAAATTAAAATATCATCAAGATAGACAATGACACATTTACTGATGAAAGGTCATAGAAGGTCATCCATATATCTCATGAAGGTTGTAGGTGCATTGGTTAAGCCAAAAGGCATGACTAACCATTCAAAGAATCCTTCCTTGGTCTTGAAAGTCGTTTTCCATACATCGGTGGACTTGATTGGAATCTAGTGGTATCTAGACTTGAGGTCGAGTTTCGTAAATAAATTAGCACCATTCAGATTGTCGATGATTTCATCAATCCATGGAAGAGGGCATCTGTTCTTCACTGAAATTTTGTTGAGAGCCTGATAGTCGATGCACATGCACCAAATATCGTCTTTCTTTGGATTTAAGACAACTGGAATTCCACAAGAAGAGGATCTACGGTGGATATGACCCTTGTCGATCAAATCTTGGATTTGTCTATGAATCTCTTCATTTTCGATAATGGAGCTTCTGTAAATAGATGTGTTAGGTAATGAAGAACCTGGAAAAACTTTAAAGGAGTGTTTTACTTGACAATGCATAGGTGCTCCGTCTGGTGCTTGAAATATGTTATGGCATTTTTCAAGAATTCTATTGATCTATTGTTGTTGTTAGAAGCTACATTGGTTAGTGATTCGACTCGTTGGTGTAGTATTTCTGAAATGTTGAGGTTTGATCAAGATTAATGTGAAATTTTGAGCATGATTGATAAGATTCTTTGTTTGTTTGGCAGATATCCTAACAACTATTGATGTGGTTTTTCACTCTAGTATGCCATACCATTGATTCCATATTTTGACAATCAACTTTTGAGGAGATGACTGATATGTATCATGTTGATCCCATAGGTAGGTTTTATTGAATAGAGCATCGACTACAGAAAATAGTGCCATGCCATAGAGAAATTTATATTCAAAAGGCTTAATGAAGTAGGAAAGTTGGCATTGTTGTGTGATCCTTAGTTCCTACCCATCCTTCATCCAAACAATATTGTAAGGATGAGGATGTGGAGTGGTGAAAAGAACTAATTTCTTCACAAGATCTTTAAAAATGAAGTTATTCTGGCTACCGTTATCCACAATCAGATGTAATGTATTTTTCTGAACCCATATCCGTGTATGGAATAGGCGCTCTAATTCCTCCTCATCGATGATGGTTGAGGTTGTTAGAGTGGTCGAGATCAAATCCAAAAGGGTTGATGCATCTAGATTAGATTCTACCAGGGTTCTGTTGGACAAGTTGGATGTTGAAAATTTTTCTATTGTCTTCCAAGTTTTTCATTTTGACGTATCATGCCATGTTGAACTCGAATAATCACACCATTTCCAAGTAGGAGCTTGTTTCTTGCAATCCCTCTTATCTTTCTAAAAGTTCTTCTTTTGATGATCGGGCTTTGGCCAAGTCGATTGAGGAGGATTCTTGAACTTCTCGGAGTTGACTGGTGACTTCTTGTTAGATGTTTGACCTGTTGGCTTGTTCGTTAAACATGTTTTCCCTTTATTTTTAGCTTCAATCTTGACGACGTAGTGAAATGCATCCGCAAGAGTGATGACAGTCAGAAACTCCATCTCTTCCTAAATGTATGGGGATAAACCGCCGACATACTTCAGGACAAGAAATTTCTCTTCTTCTTAGACGCCAAGTCTAGCCGTGAGTCGATAGAACTTATTGGTGTAACTCTTTATGGAATGGTCTTTCCACTACCTTAGATGCTGCCACTTCTTGTACTAATATTAAAGGCACTTGGGCAGGAAGAACTCCTTTTGGACATCTTCGACAAATTTTACCGATGTGTCGATGGGATCTTCTTCTTTTTCCTTCTTTGTTGATAGATTTTCCACCAATAGTGTATGGAGGTTTACATATTTAAGGACGCAATGGTGATATTTTTCGCTATGGAGAGTTCATTCATTGCAAAGTAAGATTCCAGTTGTTGTACCCAATTATCGACATATTCCATGTCAATCTTTCGATAAAGGTTGGGTATGTCCAGAGTCATTTTCACTTTGTAGCGGTTGATTTTATCAGAGTGATATCATGTCGAGGTTTCCCTGGAGTTCACAGTGACTCTCAGGAGAATCTCACTATACTAGGAAAAAATTTTGGTTTGATGGCGAGCCATTAATTTTTCTATGAATTGCTCAGTCTCGTCAGTTGCATTTCTATCGTTTTCTTCTTCGGCCATATTTTCTAAAGTCAAAGGAAGTGTCTTCTTGTGTTGCTAAGCTTGTGAGCATTTTTGAACATGCATAAGTTAAATAACTTTGATGGAAGTGATTATGTAACTTAAGACTCTGAACAAGATGTTTCTTTGATACCAATGATCTAGGTTGTTCCCAAGTGCACGCTGGGGACAACAATCAATTAAATGAGTCGATTATTGTTATGGAAGAAGTATATTAGAAGAACTAGCAAAGCAAGAAACACACTAGGTCAACTAGAAATATACACATAGACAATATGCAAGAATTTGAACCAATTTCTTACTTCTACTCCATGAAATATGGAGGAATCAGACAGATGTCTATATTACATAATGTTCATGCTTATAGAGGATGTTGAGACACTTGGGTGACTACCTGCTATGTTCAGTTACAAAATAATTTGTGACGGTTAGAATTTCAATCGTCGTAGAGCATGTTGGTATGCTGTATTCGAGGCGGACCTGTTGAATTCAAACTTCTCGGCTGAAAATGTTGAGGAAAACCTATAGAAGGTGAACCTTGTTGGTTTTGGAGCCTAATATTCAAGATCCATAGATATTATTCATATGTGTCTGTACCCTAGGTTTACTATACACTCGTTCCCCAACTTTGGGGTGTTGGGCCCAGAAAAATGACCACTTTTTGACCACCTTTACCTACGTCTTTTTGCATCATACCACTCTATCATGTACACTAAACATATGTTTTTACTTCACTTAGTCCCTCAATTCAGACAGGTATGGCTAATCATTTTCTTATTTTATTAATGCTTAGGATTCTTGTAATTAGGGCTTTACATCTTAAATTGAGCTAACATATGGTGGTTTTATAAAGATAATTCGAGATGTAAAGGATATAGGTGTAGCGGGATGAACATGCCAAGAGAGGGATGAACATTCATTGATGAGATGATCGCCGTCCATTCCATTGTTTCTCAAAGAATGCGATCCAAGGATACTATTCCACGTGAGCTATACAAAGGTAGCTACAGCAAGCTGCAACATATTCCGAGGCAGCAGTGCGTTGTTGCTAAAAAATAGCTGCAATCCATTGAGTATCTTCTCAATTGATCATGATCGTCATTTCAAGATCGAGTAACAACCTTCCTATATTTTCTACTTTCATCTTGCCATGACTGTAACAACTTATCATAATTGGGACAGCCTGAAGATTAGAGATCTTCATGGCTGCCCAATAATAGTGGGAAGATGCTATGATTCTAATTGTATAAATATTGGGAACTATTCCAAGCCAAGGGTTGAAAAATTAGTCAAATTTATTGTATCAGCTATGACTGAGGTTGTGTGCTCATCTGCCATTTTAATATAAGGAGTTTGATTCTTCAGATCTTGGTGTTCTAACTTGTGTTACTTCTGGCATCTCTATGAAGGCTAGGCCGCCTTCCCACAGGGATTGCTGATTTAAGTAGGTATTTTATTTATTCTGTTGTGTGGCTTATATTTTGTGATAAATTCCTTTACTTATAGTAAGTTTCAACATTCATCGATTTGCTATGTGTTCATTTGAATGATCAGTAATTGCATGCCCTGTAAACTGCAGTGGTGTGGTGTGATAGTCGACTGTGTAGGTTAAATTTTATTTATGCAACTGTGTGATAACTGTGACAACCTTCTTCATCCCTAGTTCTTTCAATTGTTGTTTTCTTTAGATCCTTACAGTTTATTTCTTCACATTTTTAATTGCATAACTTAATTCTTGTACTTTGAATTTCTAGAATAAGTTGAATTAAGATAGTTGAGATGGATCTTTAGATGGTTTGGTGATTAAGGATTTAACTTTCTGCAAAAGTAATCTAGATGTTTATTTCCTGAATCTTTTAATTCTAGATTAAAAATTGTAAGAAGGTAAGCTAGATTAAGTAGATTATGGGAAGAGTTCGGCTGAACAAGAAAGTAGGCTCATTCATTTACATCATTAGCTACTTAGTGTTTAAAGCATATATAGTGCACATTATCCTTGAAATAAGAGACTTCCCTGGGTTGAAAATTTATATTGAACACTCTGTATGTTGGATTTAATTAACTTGCATATAGGGTGCCCAACATTTTGGTGCCGTTTTCGAGGAGGATAATTATCAGACACCATAGTAGTTGCATCCAATAATTATATTTATTCATTATTTTTCAGTTTTTAAGTTTGCATGTTTTGGGTTGCATGAATACAAGAAGGGTATAGCGTGACCAGCTTATAAATCCGAGAACCCCACAGAAAACTAACATCGATGGTGGTCAAGGCTGTGGGTGAAATCCAGCATTGGGAAGAAGAACATTGATTGATGACTTGGTTGATAGGACCAATTATTCTACTGGGGCTCACTATCAGGAAACAACTATTAGAAGAATCCCAATTACCCCTGGAGTGGTAGCATCAGTTTCCATAGTGGAGAACACACAAGGAGTTGCAACACCCTTGGATATCCCTGCGGAGGAAGACAAAGTTAGTACTATGGGATCAGCTGACCGAGATTTGATCTATCACATTAAATTGAAGGTTATGACTAAAGAGGATTGGACACAGTTCCATAAAAAAATTAACGATCAGTGGAAGGACGAAGAGGATAAAGCAGAGGAAGATATGAGAAATAGATGCGATCCCGAAGATCACGAAGAAGAAATGGGAGAAAATCATCATCACGAGGGTAACTCCCGCCTGAAGGGACGGTTTCTGCACTTTAGTTCCCAATTCAACAACTAGAGGCGATAGCCCCCATGAAAAATATATCGCCATCGGTTTTTCCTCGCTTCTATTGAAAAGCGGTAGAGGATCTGGATGAATTTCTTTTTGAATTTGACATCCTCTGTCGTAGCTATGACTACACCACCAATGCACAGAAGCTGAAAGGTTTTCCTGCCACTCTAAAGGACAATGCATTACGTTGGTTCATGAGTCTGGGAGGGGGGACTGTCACTACCTGGGATCGGATGAAATACGTGTTCCTGGAGAAATATCAAGACTATTGCAATACTAAGGACAAGAGAGAAGAACTGTTTAAAATGGTATAAAGGGATGATGAAAGTCTGGAATATTTTGTTGAAAGGATTTTACAGAATGTGCAGAGAGTTGGACAGACTAATATGGGGTTAGATGTGCTCAAAATAATCCTACTTCATGGGATTAGGGAAGATTTCCTAGACATGTTGAAACTATTAGGAAAGGGGGGTATCTCAAAGGAGTCCTTTGAAAAGATCATTGAACTGTGCAAAAGATATTCCAAGGTATCTTCTAGGAACAACAAACGGGACAAATGGGACAAATTAGAACATTATGTCTTCTACAGAACATAAAAGCCACCTAATGGAGGAGCCACCTAGGCAGAAATAGGCACTCTCCTTGAAAATTTTAAGACAGAAATGATGAGCTCCATCTCCTCAGAAATAGATGTCCCGAGGGAAAAGCAGAAACAAGCAGTAGAGGATCTCACAGTTGGTGTATTCTACCCTAAATGTAGGAAGAACCACCCTTTGAAGGAGTTCCCGATCGATAAGGTAGAAGTGTGTTAGCTTTGCGAGCTGAACCATGACACAAAAGAATGCCCTTCACCACCTTAATCGGAAGGCAGTTCTATAGGCATCAATTCCGGATGTGGAACCAACCTACTTTATTGCATAGAAAAATCCCTAGCAACCTTGAAATCAAGGTATGGCTCCATAATTGTTTCCATTTTCGAATAACATGAATAATTGCAATAATATGCAGTACATGAATACAAAATTCCCTTCATCTTATTATAACCCTCAATGGTATCCCTCTCAACCTTCGATGCAAAATTGTAACTCCTGGAACCCCTGGACACAGCCACCAAACCAACAAAATTCTTGGTCTCTTGGATGGAGGAACTTCCATCCGGGGAACCAGTTCCCCCATAACCAACCTCCTCAAAATATTCCACATCAAACGTTTCCTCATCAACCGTACCCTCCTCAACAGTATCCTCATCCTTATCAGCAGTCGTAGCTACAACTCTAGAATAATGTTGTCCCCAATATGTTGATACGACCACAGCTGCCTGCTCAACCTTACCCCAAACCAAATAATAAATCAGTCCATCAGTTTGAGATTGCCAACATGCCTTCTTACTCCATTACTCCTATACTCTGCAATGACATCCACTTACGATCAGGGAGGGTAGTGGAGCCTTTGATCATTGAGGATGTTCCATCCTCTGTGCATGAAGAAAGGATGAACCCAATGTATTTATTCAATAGAACAACCCCCATTATATGCTGAACATCCTACTAATATGCCAGTTGAAACACAAAAAGACACATTTATCGAGACACATCCTACATAATTTATTAGGGAACCACCATACCCTAAAACATTAATATTACCAAAGGTAGTGGGACAACCTCAATTTAACCTCTTAGGAGAGTTAAAAAATATTTATGTTAAAATTCCACTCCTTCAGGCCCTTCAAGACATACCTATCTATGCCAGAACCGTTCAGGATCTATGTATAAGGAAACCAGGAAGAAAACTCAAGGATCCTCCCACTGTTCATGTCATAGGGAAATTATCTGAATTAATAATGGGGAAAATCCTCTTGGCCAAATACGACGATCATGGGAATCACATTGTCACTATGTATATTGGGAGCACACAAATACCCAACGTACTGGTAGACTTAGGTGCAACAATTAACATCATGACTATTGAAACTATAAGGAAACTTGGGATCACTAATCTCAGGCCAACTCCTACCATTTTAGAACTGGTAGATAGATCCACTATTAAACCTGAAGGAATCTTAGATGATCTCGTTATCTCAGTTGATTCTTGGCAGTATCCTGCTGACTTCTTGGTTTTACAACCTAAGTCACAGCTAGGAGGACACCCATTGATCCTGGGAAGGCCCTGGTTAGCCATAGCTAATGCTTGCATCAGCTGTCAGTCCAGGTCTATGACCATATTATATGGAACTGAGATAAATAACCTCACTCTCTATCCTCCATCTTGGTCGAGCTTAGAAGCTAAAACTCCATTATGGATGGAGCTAGAGGAAGAAGATGGCATTCATCCATTATTAACGATAGGGAAGACCTTGACTTTTAAATATGAAACTAAAGATGATACCATTAATAATTTCATCAGTGAACCCACTTCTGTTGATAAAAAAATTTATCAGATCCTGAATGCTACTCTAGGTGAAGAGGAACAAGAAAATCTCACAGAGGAGACATTAATCAGTGATACTCACATAGTTCCATTGTTGAAAAATTTGAAAAGTGTTCCTGTTGAGGTAGAGTCTGGAAAAAACCTGAATATCAATCCTAGTCTTACCCCAGATGAACAAGAACACGTAATCACTCTCCTAAAAAAACACAAGGCGACATTTGCCTGGGAGTACAAAGACATGAGGGGCATCCCTTCTAATCTGTGCACCCATCACATTTATATCAAAAGTGACTCTTGGCCTGTGTGCCAGCCTCAACAAAGAATGAATCCCAATCTTAGGGACATAGTGAAGGAAGAAATTCAGAAAATCCTGGAAGCAGGATTTATATATCCCATTTTAGACAGCAAGTGGGTGTCTCCACTCATGATAGTACCCAAGAAGAATGGTAAATGGAGAGTTTGTGTGGACTATAGAGAGATGAACAAGGCAACACAGAAACATCAATTTCCCATGCCTTTCATCGATCAATTACTTGACACCTTATTCGGGAAGAAGTTTTTCTCCTTCCTGGATGGGTTTAGCGGGTACAATCAAATCCAGATTGCTCTTGAAGACCAGGATAAAACTACCTTCACCTGTCCTTGGAGAAATTTTGCATACAAAGTGCTTCCCTTTGGCTTATGCAATGCACAAGCCACATTTCAAAGAGCTATGATTGGAATCTTTTTTGAATTAGTTAATGATAGTATGGAAATTTTCATGGATGATTTTTCTCCTTATGGGAAATAATTTGAAGAAGCATTGAAAAACTTGGAAAAGGTTTTAACTCACTGCGAATAGACCCAGCTATCTTTGAGCACTGAAAAGTGCCATATGATGATGAGTGAAGGGGCAGTGTTGGGGAATCTTATCTCTGCTGATGGAATCTAGGTAGACCCCTCTAAAATAAAAAAATATACCTACTCCTAGAACTTAGAAAGAAATGCGAAGTTTCTTAGGGAATGTTGGATATTATAGAAGATTTATAGAAATTTTTTCCAAACTTGCCTCTCCTTTGTTTTCATTGTTAATGAAAGATGAGAAATTTACTTGGAATAAGGCATGCCAGACATCATTTGTTAAACTTAAGGAGAATTTGTCCACAGCTCCCATCCTAAGAGGGCCCAATTGGGCCCTGCCTTTCCACACTTCTTCAGATGCCTCTGATACCACCATTGGAGCAATTTTAGGACAATAGGATGGTCAAGCACCTTATGTCGTTCATTATATTAGAAAAAACTTAGCCCCTATTGAACTTAATTTTACTGTTACAGAGAAGGAGATTTTAGCCATTGTTTACTCCATTAACAAATTTTGACATTATATCACTGGATATCCTATCTTTGTGCACACTAAGCACTCAGCCATCAAATATATAATGAATAAACCTGTTACAAATGCTCGGGTTACTAGATGGATGTTACTATTACAGGAATTTGATATCACCATTAAAGACAGACTTGGAAAAGAAAATGTTGTCGCTGATTTCTTATCTCGTTTTACTAACAGTGATGATAATCTTCCTGTTGAAGACTCTTTTTCAGATGAACACTTATTTGCAGTTTCATCTCACTCCCCTTGGTATGAAGATGTCGCTAACTACTTGGATGCAGGGAAGCTTCTAGCACATTTGTCAAAAAGAGAAAAGAGGAAAATTATTCAACAAAGTGTTAGGTATTGTTGGATAGACGGTCATCTCTTCTACACAGGCCCTGATCTTGAGATCAGAATATGTGTAAGAGAAGATGAAATATTCCATATTTTGAAGACATGCCATGACAAGCCTTGTGGGGGACATTTTGCAGATAGGAGGGCAGGACACAAAGTGCTAAGAATGGGATACTATTGGTCAACCCTTTTTAGGGATGCAAAAATATATGTCCAGTCTTGTGACAGCTACCAGAGGATGGGCCAACCTTATATATTGGATCAAATGCCTCTCCAACCACAACTGGTGGTTGAACCTTTTGACAGATGGGCCTTAGATTTTTTTGGTCCTATTATCCCTCATTCCAGGTAGAAAGCCTACATCTTGGTTTGTACTGACTACATGACGAAATGGGTAGAAGCTATGGCTTTGGTGAAAGCCAATGACCAAGATGTGATCAATTTCCTCTATGGTGAAATATTTACCTATTTTGGAGTACACAAGGAAGTGGTTACAGATAGAGGACCTCAGTTTGTGTCACATCAATTTGAAGCTCTGCTACAGAAGTACCATATTCAGCACCAGATAGCTTCACCATACCATCCCCAAGCCAATGGCCAGGTGGAAAGCACTAACAAAGTTATTGAATCCATCCTTACCAAAAAGGTCAGGAGCCATCATAGAGATTGGGCTGATAGATTCCAGAAGCATTGTGGGCATATCGTACTACTTGGTGCAATACTACAGGTTTCTCTCCTTATGAATTGGTGTATGGGAAAATTGTTGTCTTCCCCATTGAATTTGAAATAAAGACTTTGAAAACAACTACGGAGGTAAACTTAGATGTAAATGAATCCTGGAAGAGAAGATTGAATCAATTGAATGAACTTGATGAGAACCATTTAGCTGCTGTGAATCAGTTAGTATTAATCTAGCAACAAAGATCCAATTAGCATGATTGATTCATCAAAAAGAAAGTCTTCTATGAAGGAGACTAAGCATTATTATACAATTCAAGATTCAAAAGGGACTTCAAGGGTAAGTTACACATAAGATGGTTGGGCCCATACCTGGTAGATAAAGTATTTGATAATGGTACAGTCCGCCTGGTAACCATTGATGAGAATCATGCACCATTATTTGCTAATGGTCATAGGCTGCAACTGTACCATAAGCCCATTTCAAAAGACGCATTCACTTCATAGATTGCAGCTGATTTGGAATACCAGTTACAACAAGGGAAAGAATCTTTCTCTGCCCCTTTCAATATTTGGATAATCACTGTAAATCTTACATAAATTTTTGTACATAAATAAATTGAAATTTTTACTATTATTTTTATCTTTTTCCTTTGCACTTGATCCATTTTTTAAATAAAATGTGCAAGGATGTGCCTAAGGAGTAGTGGTCATTATCGGGCCTATCGACCAGGGTTGTCCTTTTGTAACTTCCTGCATTAGAAGAAAATTCCTTGAATAAGTTTGTTGCAGCTACAACACTCTAATACTTTGCCTATTTTTTCCATTTTTTAGCAGCTGCAACATCGTAAAATACCTCCCTTTACCCCTTTTTCGTGCAGCTGCAACACCCTAATACTTTTCCTATTTATCCATTTTTCTGTAGCTGCAACACTGTAAAATCCCTCCCTTTATCCCATTTCATGTAGCTGCAACACTGTAAAATCCCACCCTTTATCCCATTCCGCACAGCTGTAACACTGTAAAATGTTTCCTATTTTTTTTTTCCTGCAGCTGCAGCATCGTAAAATCCTGCCCTTTACCCCATTCTGTGCAACTACAACACCATAAAATCCCTCCCTTTACCCCATTCCATGCAGCTACAACACTGTAAAATCCCTCCCTTTACCTCGTTCCACGCAGCTGCAACATCGTAAGTTAATGCCTTTTTCTGATTCCGACAGCTGCGACACCGCTTCACTTTTGTCCATTTTTTGCTTTTTTGCCAGTTGCGACACCGTTCCATTTTTACTATGTTTACCTTTTCCGGCAGCCGCGACTCCGCCAAAACTGGATGATTTTTATATAATTCACAGCTGCGACTTTGCCAAACTTCTTGATTTCTCTATGGTCTGTGGCTGTGACTCCTCCATTATTGGCATAACTCTTTACAACCTTGGTTAGCGACTCCTCCAGATCTGGCCCCAATTACCGATGCTGACGATTCTGATTTACTTCATAGCATTCATTATGTTTCCGACAAGATTGACACGATAGTTTTGGTTCACCAGCAGAAAAGGTCATTACAGCATGCCTGCAATAATGATTAAATTTAAATGGCTACACTTCACACACTTTACTGTTGTCAAAGGTCACCGTTCATCACATATTCTCGAAGGTATGGTTCTTATTATTTACTTGATTAAGCATTAACTAGATTTGACAACATTAATCATACCTTCCTTTCTGTGCCCATTGTTACACCTGCATACCATTAACTGTCCACTCGTACGACTTAATGGCGATTTAAGTTACCTGATAACTACCACCTTTCCTAATTTGGGATAAAATTCAAAACATTTCCATGCTCTTAAACTTTCTAAATTTACCCAACTCCACTATTAGCTGTTCATGCATACTCTGTGCTTTAACCTCCATTGTCAAGACTTGTAATCTATCAGACTGATAAATAATTCTAAAGTCAAACAAACATGGGTATCCCAACTCGACATGAACCTCCAAATACGCGAGAACTAAGAATAAATGCCATTGTTTTTGCTATTTTTGAAGTTGTGGGCTGGAATGAATTCTTCCAATGCCTGAATGGGTTTCATCGAGAAATAGCTCTACAATTTTCCTTAAATCTTACAAAAACCCACTCAGAGGTTCGGGGGTTACGTATAGAAGTCTCTGAAGCAATAGTGGTTGAAGTCACCGACCTTCCTCATGTGGGAAGATCTTGGTTTGGTCGAAGAACCCCCAATGCTGCTGTAGTATAGGATTTTTTGATAGAGTGGGAGAAAATTCACCAATAAAGGAGAGGGATAGCATTACAGTCACTGCCTAGGCCATGGGATCAAGTAGTAGTTTTCCTCAAGAAGTATATCACTTGTTAAGGTAGGTATCAAACTATTTATTACTCTGAACTTCCTCTATTATCTCATCTCCACCATAGGGCCTTACTGAACATTCCATTTTATCTATTCAATGACCTACACCATATGGTGGGGTTTGTTAGAACAGCAAAGCATCCAAAATCCTCCCTTACCCACCATGGCCTAATCAAATTAATAATTTTATGGGCCTTAGCTCAAAGGAACCAAACCTAGGAGCAATTCACAGTTCCAATTCAGATAAACCAGGAACTCGCCCTTTTGCCTAGTGTTCCAATAGAAGAAGAAGTAGAAGTACCTATACTCTTGGGGGCTGTTCAAAACAAAGAGGAGCCTACAAATGAACAGTTGGGGGGGAATGAAGAGCAAAAGGAGGATCAGAGTCCCTCCAATTTAGTTGGGGGGGGGGGGGGGGAATGAGACTAGATTGGATGATTAGTTAGATGAACAAGCAGAAGAATTGGAGGAAAATGCACGAGAAAACCACGTGGAGAGATTAAATAATATGGAATTTCTGACAGTAGAAGCTGAAGCTAGAGCACCATTAGAAGATGCGATAGCTGAAGCTGATGATGTTAGAGCCATGATAACAGAAGGAAACATAGAGGTGTTGACCATTGAATCTTCCCCTAAATGGGGGGGAAATTTGATTGAATATGAACAAGAAAACACTGAGACAGAGGATATCCCTTCCACATCAGCCACAAATTTGGAGATTCCTGCACCACAGAGGAAAAGGAGGATATTATGAGAAGAGATACAAGCATCACCACAAATAGGAAGAAAAAGAACCAGGTAAGTTATAGCAGCTGAAGCAACACGGGCAAGATGGGAAACCCTAGAAGCACAGATCGAATTCCTCATTATGAGACCCAAAGAAAATGATGCCCCACAAAATCCAATTGCAGAAGAACCTCAAATTGAGGGACTTCTGTTCAAAAATGGTCCATTACAAGAGGAAGTACAATCACTTTGGAAAGAACTAGAAAATTGGAAGGAAGCATGCAGGAAGTAGGTGGAAAGGAAGTTGCACACACTGGTTGAAGCTGTAGATCGATTAGAAGGATCACCTCCTCCTGAGGATGGTGAGGAGGAAGAAAGAGTGGTCTACCCTGTGTGTAGATAAATATTTAACCATTCAAGCTACAAAGTCATAGTTCATGCCTTTGTGACACAACAACCCATACCTACAGCTGTGGAAGAATAAGGACATGAAGCACCAAAGATAGAAGCGGGGGATGCATAAATGATCCTTGGTACAAAAAAGGGGGAAAATGAACAATTACAGTCACAACCAACAGAAGAAGGACAATATGATTGGAATGATGGTGAAGCTCCCAAAGAGCAACTCCAAAAAAGGGAAGTAGCAGATAAACATGGTGCTGATACACAAGAACCATCATTTTTGAATATTCCTGTTGAAGTTGCCACCCAAATTGGGAAAGGTGAACCAAAGGCTGAAATTATTCTTGATTTTATTGAAGAAGTTTGTGCCATGACTCCTGAACCGTCTCAGGGCACATAACTAATAGAGATGGAACCTCAGCAGCAGAATGATGATGAAGTTGAACAGGGTGCTGACACACAAGAACCAGAATCCTTGAATATTCTCGTTGAAGTTGCCACCCAAATGGGGGAAGATGAACCAGAGATTGAAAATATTCCTGAATTTAACGAAGAAGTCTGCGCTGTGACTCCTAAACCGTCTCAGGACACAAAGTTAATAGAAATGGAACCCCAACAATAGGAAAATTAGGAAGTTAACCAAGATGTTGTTACACAAGAACCAACATCCCTAGAAATTTCTGTGCAGATTCTCAGGCATCAACAACAAATCAATCCCGAAGTGGACATAATTCTTGATTTGGATTTAGGAGAGGATGAAAAAATGCAATCACAATCCTTGGGGAACACTGAAATCCTCAAAGAACAACTCGATATTGCAGAAGACATGGAAGCAACTCTACAACCCCAACAAGATGAAGAAATAGAAGGGTAGGGCTCTATTACACAAGAACTAGCGGCCTTGCACCCCCTTGTCGAAGCTGCAGTTGACAATCAGGAAGATGGGGGGATCAAAATTTAGGAAGAGGTTGTCACACAAGAACCAACACCTTCATAATCAGTTGTTGAGGTTTCTATAGGAGAACTCCAAGGAGAGGATGTTGTTACAGAAGAACCAACATCCCCAAACGTTGTTTCAGAGGAACCTATGGTTGAAGTTGCTGTAGGAGAAATTCAAGGAATGGATGCTGTTACAAAAGAACCAAAAACCCCAGAAGTGATTTCAGAAGTATCCAGGAAGGAAGTACAGAATGTTCAAATTGGAACATCAGGTGATAAGGTATGGACTCAACTTCCTAATTTTTTTGTCAATTTGGATTCTGATAATGAAGAACATGCTAAATATGAAGAAATCCTGAAGCTGACAAAAGAACTCTCAATCCTAAGAATAGAAGTGAGGAAGTGGAGGATTCAGGTGGAGAGGTATCAAGAATGGATGGTTTCCCTTATTGAACATAGGAACACCATCAGGGAATTGAAGGAAAAGTTGGCAAAAGAACTCATGGCCCAGAAACTTTGTGGGGAAGAGTTACAGAAGGAGCTGAAAAAGTTCAAATCCATGTCGATGGAAAAAGATCAATTGTATACTCTTTCTCAGGAATTGTTGGGTACCAGAGTAACATCCTCCTCTTACCCTGTGCTTTTATTTGAGTAGTTCATTTGGTTTAAATTGATGGTTGTAAAACAAGGGAGACCGTATGAAATAGATACCTCAGCTAAATTCCTAGAAACATTTCTGGAAAGTGACTTTGAGGAGCAGAATTTGTTGTGTGAGATTTATTTCCATGAGTTGGCTTGTCCCTTGGACCGCCATTTGAATCCTATATCTTTCTCAGGTGATGTTTAGTTGAGGTATTTTTCCTCCTTTGTTAGCAATCATGTTCAGTGGGAAATATCCTTCTAAACTTTCTCTCATAATGAGGCCCACTCTATCCTTTGGATTCGAAGTGAAGCTCAGAACCCTCGTATTCTCCTTGCTCGTCATCAGAATGTACTCTCGTGTCCCATCCAAACTCAATGGATAATGGAAATTCAGGAAAAGGTTATTTCTACTTGTGTCATCCAAATTTCCAAGCATCAACAATTGGATTTGGAAGGAAACCAACATAGATGGAAGGTTTCCTCTTCAACTTTAGGAAATAGAGATCCCTACTGTTACAGGAATTTTGAACATGCACTTTCCAGGGTTGAGGGATATGTTGGATGCATGAAGGAATGTGGAGTTAATTGGATGGGACTCAAATTCAAATTTCCTCTCATCTGGTGGCCACCAAAACCATACAGGGAAGACTTCTCATTAACAAGGGAAGAAGAGCAGAGGTATTGGAGATATTGGGTTGTACATAAGGGATTCTTGGAAAAACAAGGAATTCCTGAATTCCCACATAAATTTTCTTCTCTCCATGAATGAAGCACAATGCCAAGACTAATGGAGTTTGTTGCATGGGGACATGCAACAGGACAGTTGGGGGGAGATGTTGGGCCCATAAATTACCCCTTTTTTACCACCTTTACCTACCTCTTTTTTCCTCATTCTACTCTATTATGTACACTAAATAGATCTTTTTCTTTCACTCAGTCCCTCAATTCATACATGTAAGGTTAATCATTGTCTTATTTTAATAATTCTTAGGATTGTTGTAATCAGGGCTTTACATCTTAAATTATGCTAACATATGGTGGTTTTATAAAGATAATTCGAGATATAAAGGATACAAGTGTATCAGGATGAACATGCCAAGAGAGAAATGAACATTCATTACTGAGATTATCACCATCCATTCCATCGTTTTTGAAAGAACATGGTCCAAGGATACCACTCCATGCGATTTGTACAAAGGTAGCTGCAACAGGTTGCAACAGATTCGGAGGAAACAATGCGATGCTACTCAAAAATAGCTGCAATCCATGGAGTATCTTCTCAATTGATCATGATCGTCATTTCAAGCTTGAGTAACAGCCTTCCTATATTTTCTGCTTTCATCTTGCGATGACTGTAACAGCTTATCATAATTGGGGCAGCTTGAAGATTAGAGATCTTCATGGCTGCCCGCTAATAGTGGGAAGATGTAATGATTGTAATTGTATAAATACTGGGAACTATTTTGAGACAAGGGTTGAAAAATTAATCAAATTTATTGTATCAGCTGTGACTGAGGTTGTGTGCTCATCTGCCATTTTAATACAAGGAGTTTGATTCTTCAGATATCGGTGTTCTAATGTGTGTTACTTCTAGCATCTCTGTGTGAAGGCTCGGCCCGCCTTCCCACAGGGATTGCTGAGTTAATTAGGTATTTTTTTTATTCTGTTGTGTGGTTTGGATTTTGTGATAAATTCTTGTATTTACAGTAAGTTGCAATAGTCATCGATTTGCTGTGTTCATTTGAATGATCAGTAATTGCATTCCTTGTAAACTGCAGTGGTGTGGTTTGACAGTCGACTGTGTAGATTAAATTTACTTTATGAAACTGTGTGATAGCTGTGAATACCCTTTTCATCCCTATTTCTTTCAATTGTTGTTTTCTTTAGATCCTTGCAGTTTATTATTCACATTTATAATTGCAGAAATTAATTTCTATACTTTGAATTTCTAGAATAAGTTGAATTAAGATAGTTGAGATGGATCTTTAGATGGTTTGGTAATTAAAGAGTTAACTTTCTGCAAAAGTAATCTAGATGTTTATTTCCTGAATCTTTTAATTCTAGATTAAAAATTGTAAGAAGGTATTTGTGATTGCATTCTTAAGAAGGTAAGATAGATTAACTAGATTATGGGAAGAGTTTGACTGAACAAGAAAGTAGTCTCATTCATTTATAGTATTAGCTACTTAGTGTTTAAAGAATATACAGTGCACATTATCCTTGAAATAAGAGACTTCCCTGGGTTGACAATTTATATTGAACACTCTATATGTTGGCTTTAATTAACTTGCATATAGGGTGCCCAACATGGGGTTCCAGGGAAAATCCCTTGAGAAATTTTTTTGGGATGTTTGTTGGCCAATAGTTTTGCAGACCCATGGTATTGGGTTAACCGTAGTATTTTCCCATGGTATTTCCCCTATAAACAAAAATCATTATAATATGGTTGTGTATGGTATTGTATTGTATTGTAGCATAGTAAAAAATCTCTGTGGTTGTGTGAGAAAGACCATGAGAGCATGAAGAGGAAGTGTAGCGGTATTGCTGCAGGTTGTATCCCTTCATTTTTCTAAATGGTAATAAAAGGAATAACCATTTATATGTGGATGTAGCCCATTGTTTGGGTGAACCACATTATATCTGTGTGTCTCTGTAATCTGTTTAATGTGTTTTTCATCTTGTTTAATGATTTAACTATATAAATACTATTGCTCTGCGGTCCTATTTTCTAACAATTGGTATTAGAGCCAAAATGTCTATTTGACCGGTAAACTTGCAGGAAATAAGGGTTCTTGGTTCAAGTGGGAGAAATGATGAAAGAAGGAAAGTTTAGGTTCAAGAAATTTAATGGCCAAAACTACGAGTTATGGAAGATGCAAATGGAGGACTATCTATACCAGAAGGATTTGTACTTGCCATTGGGTGGAAAAGAAAAAAAACCGAGAACTATGAAGGATGAAGAATGGGAGGTTCTTGACAGAAAGGCACTGAGAAAAATACGAATGTGCCTGGATTCGTCAATGGATTTCAATAAAGCTAACACATGTTAGCTTTCCACTATTGTGCAACGTCATTGTAATAAATTCCATTGTGCTTGTTCTAGAAATAAAGCTAACACGTGTTAGATTTCTTTCATAGTGCAATGTATTTTATAGTAATGTAGTTGTACCGATAGGAAAGATAACACAAGTTAGCTTTCATTGAAATGCAATGTTGTTGTTAGAAATTCCCTTATGGTTGTGCTAGAAGGAAAGCTAACATGTGTTAGCTTTCCTTCACCGTACAACGATGTTGTAAGAAATGTCGGTATGCTTCTGCTAGAAGGAAGGATAAGATGCATTAGATTACCTTCATGTTGGAAAGTATTCAATGGAAATGTGGTTGTACCAGTAGGAAATATAACACGCATTAGCTTTCATTCACAGGTAATGTTGTTGTTAGAAATGCCCTTGTGGTTGTGCAATAAACAAATCTAACACGCGTTAGCTTTCCACTACTATGAAACGTCGTTGTAATAAATGTCCTTGTGTTTGTTCTAGAAGGAAATATAACATGCATTAGATTTCTTTCATAGTGCAATGTATTTGATGGTAATGTAATTGTACCTATATGGAAGCTACCATGTTTTATCTTTCATTCACATGCAATGTTGTTGTTATAAATTCCCTTGTGATTGTATTAGAAGTAAATCTAACACGTGTTATATTTCCTTCACTGTGCAATGTCATTGTTAGAAATTATTGGGTGCTTGTGCTAGAGGGAAAGCTAACATGCATTATATTTCCTTCATGGTTCAAAGTATTTTATGGAAATGTGTCTGTACCAATAGGAAAGAAAACTTGCTAACACGAGTTAGATCTTATTGACGTTCAATGTTTTTGTTGGAAATTCCCTTATGGTTGTGCTAAAAGGAAAGATATCACATGTTAGCTTTCCTTCATCATGCAACGTAGTTTTCTTTTGCTAGAAGGAAATATAACATGCGTTGGATTACCTTCATGGTGGAATGTATTCGATGGAAATGTGGTTTTACCAGTAGGAAAGCTAACACGTGTTATATTTCATTCACTTGCAATGTTGTTAGAAATTTCCTTGTGGTTGTGCTAGAATGAAAGCTAAAATGTGTTAGCTTTCACTACTATGTAACGTTGTTGTAAGAAATTCCCTTGTGCTTGTTCTAGAAGGAAATATAACGTGCATTAAATTATTTCATAGTGCAATGTATTTGATGATAATGTAGTTGTACCAATAGGGAAGCTAACACGGTTTAGCTTTAATTCACATGCAATGTTGTTGTTAGAAATGGAATTGTGGTTGCAATAGAAGGAAATATAACACTTGTTAGATTTCTTTCATAGTGCAACGTCGTTGTAAGAAATTCTCTTGTTCTTGTTCTAGAAGAAAAACTAACGTGTGTTAGATTTCCTTCATGGTGTAATGTGTTTGATGGTAATGTGGTTGTACCAGTAGGAAAGCGAACATGCATTAGCTTTAATTTTCCATGATATGTTGTTCCTATAAATTTATTTGGGCTTGTGCTAGAAATAAAACTAATGCATGCTAGATTTGGTTCACTATGCAATGTTGTTGTAAGAAATGTTGATATGCTTGTGCTAGAAGGAAGGGTAACATGGGTTAGATTTCCTTCATGGTGTAGTGTATTTGATGGGAATGTGGTTGTACCGGTGGGAAAGATAACATACATTAGCTTTGATTCAACATGTGATGTTGTTGTTAGAAACACTCTTGTTCTTTTGTTAGAAAGAAACCGAACACATGTTAGCTCTCCTACACTGTGCAACATCGATGTAGGAATTTCCCTTGTACTTGTGTTAGAAGGAAAGCTAATTCTTGTTAGATCTCCTTCATGGTACAATTTATTTGATGGTATTTTAGTTGTACTGATAGGAAATAGAACATGGGTTAGTATTCGTCCGCATGCAATTTTATTGTTAGAAATGCATTTATGATTGTGATAAAAGGAAATTTAACACACGTTAGTTTTCCTTCACTATGCAACATCATTATAAGAAATTCCCTTGTACTTGTGATAGAAGGAAAGCTAAGATGCATTATATTTCATTCACTATGCAATGTATTTTCTAGCAATGTGGTTGTACCAAAAACATAGCTAACATGTGTACTTTCATTCACGATGATATTTTGTTGCTGCAAATTTCCATGTGCTTGTGATAGAAAGAGACCTAACACGTGCTAGATTTCATTTGCTGTGCAATGTTGTTTTGTTTATGCTATAAGGAAGGATAACATGCATTATATTTCCTTCATGATGCAATGTATTAGATAGAAATGTAGCTGTAACGGTTGGAAAGCTAACATGCATTACATTTCATTCACATGCAATGTTGTTGTTAGAAATTTTCTTATGGTTGTGTGTTGGAGGAGCTAGTCTGCTTAGCCGACTAGACTCGTTATCCGACTAATTATAGATTAGGTCAGCTTCATCGGTCGTGTCGGCAGGGTGAAACGATAGGCAGTTACCATAACTGTTTTGTAAATGTATATATAGGTTGTTGAGCCAGATAAGAACTCGGTTCAGTTTATTATGTTGGAATATATTAAACGCACTCACAACTTAGGATAAAATAATTAATCATTATTTGATTAATTATTCACCCACTAGCTTAATTAGTTGGCATCCACTTGCACCTTAAAGTCAATACATGCCATCTATATCCTAGGAATGATTTATTTCCAATTATAGGTTGATCTTGACCACCTTTTGACCATCCATAATTAGTATACAAGACTTTACAACAGATTCTGCTTTATTCTGCTTTTTCTGCTTTTCCTTATTTTCTATGGATAAGATAAAACCTAGTCAACTAGGAAAGTGGGAGCTTTTGTTTCCAACCCATCCTCCATTATTTTTTCTCTATTTTATAGTATTAGCATGCTTTTTTCATCTCCTTAACAACTCACTCATGCTTTTTCCAACTCGTGAGGTCCTTGATAGATTTGGTAAGTGCTTTAGCCACCTAAGGGGGTTTGCTATATTTTGGTAAGTCAGCCTTTTTGAGCTTTATGAGTTGTTTCCATACAATTAGATTTTCCTATGAGGGATGTAATATTTATGTACACTATTATTCATCATTATTCAATGGAAGTATACACACCAATATTCATCTCTTCATTCATGTGATTCAATCTCTTTTCTTCTCTCTATTTTTCCTATGTATGCTTGTGAGAATTCTCAGTAGCAAGATCTATTTCTTGTGATTCTTATTAGCATAATTTCTCATAGCATTGATCTATTATTTCTACATGGTATCAGAGCTACAAGGTTGATCAATTTCTACAGATTTGAGGAGTGCATCTAGTCTCCTATCCCTCTTTGAAGAAGAGCTTGTCTAGCTTACAAAATTTTCTCCTAGTTTGTTTTGCAGGTTGAAGAAAGTATCTACTAGAGCATATCAACAACTTCAATATGGATTCAAAAGTTCCTCTACTATCTCCTTTTAACTATGCTGATTGGAAGCCAAAGATGACTGCATACTTGAAGAGGCAATGTCTCTTTGATGTCTCCATTGGTGCATTGAGTGAACCTGAGTCTTATGAAGAGAAGATTGATTGGATAAATAATTGTGATAGAGATTATGGAATTATGTGTTTGGTAATGTATCCAAATATATATCATCTCATATATTCTACTGAATTTCCATTTGAGCTTTGGAAAATTTTGGACAAAGCTTTTGGTTTGCAGGAAATTGAAGATGAAGCATGGAGTGAACCTAGCATCTCCTCTTGTTCTCTTTCTCAAGATTTCTTGGCCTCTACATTCTCTGATGAAGTTGATCATGATGAATAATTTTCTCATACAATTCATGTTGCTTCTACCCTCATTGATTCGAATGCTTCCTCCTTCAATGAAGAAGCAAATATTGAAGAGCCATCTTTTTCTGTGTCTCTTGAAGGTGATTTTTCTTCTTGTGATACTATTGATGAAAAATAAGTAACATATGGAGCTTCTGCTGATATTGATTATGATCCTATAACCCATTCATTGTTCTCTCAATCTCCTATCTTAGATTCTAATATCTACGTGCCAGATTCTTTACACCTCTTGCATACCTCTCTCATTTATGGTGCGCAACCCAGTGACTTACAGGATGTTTGCTTAGCCACATCAAGCCTTATTTGTGTGATACCACTTACCTTACTTGATATCATGTGCTTCAACATATCCTCCTTTTTTATTTGCATCAATACTCAAAGCCTTCTTGAAGATTGTGAACATCTCATTCTTTCCTCCTTTCATATTGAGGATTCATTACCAGTGTATTCCCATGAGTCTATTGATATACTTATATGTGATCATTTGTATTATAATTTAGAAGAATATTTTCAGGTTGATACACATATAATACCACCATCCATACCATCTACCATACCTATGAATAATCCAAAGACTATACAAATCCCAAGCTCACTAGCCGATTCCTCATTGGTATCTTATGCAGTGATATTTATCTTACATGATTTGAAGTCTTTCCTAACTTTCAGTGGCCGGTTATTCATGAAATTAGTCATATATGGACTGATATTAAACATGTTTGGATCTGTTCTAAACACTTATGGTTCAGATCTTATGCCCATCCATCATTCAGATTTTTACACCTATCAGTTTTCCCTAGTTGCTCATAAATTTCCTAATCTAGCCCTATATCCTCATGGAGCCATTGAACCCTTTGTCCTTGCTGTTCCATATGTTAATATTTATGATATATCAGATTTTTATCAGCCTCAAATCAGATCTATATAGGTTCTACATCATATTGGAAGATTGACATGTGATTCACATCACAATTTTGCAGTTATTCAGGGAATTGGGTGTAAAATAAATTGCCTTATTTTTTGTACTCTTTGGGAAGGAGTATGCACATATATATTTTCCATTTCAGATTATGTTTGTAGATCAAAGTTTGACAGCAGAAATAAGCATTCAAATAATTCTCCTACTTCATCAGTTGATGAGATACAAGGAGTCTCTCATCTTCCTTCTTGCAGGTTCTACACTCCAGTGCATGATCATGGAGTTCATGGTTTCTTCAACAAGTCCTTCATCCAGAAGCAGTTCAGTTAGCTCATTAAAGTGAAGATGAAGATATGTTGAAGACATATTTCAAATTTTGTCCCTTTCCCTATCTTGAGGGAGGATTTTAGCCATGTGGTTTTGCCTCTTTCCTCACTTTTATGGACATAATAATTGTTAAAGGGTGACCATAGCCTTGTTGCTGGGCCCTATATGCATCCATATTTTTTGTCATGCCATCATAAAGTCAAACTTATAGGGGGGTGTTGGAATATATTAAACCCACTCACAACTTAGGATAAAATAATTAATCATTATTTGATTAATTATTCACCCACTAGCTTAATTAGTTGGCATCCACTTGCACCTTAAAGTCAATACATGCCATCTATATCATAGGAATGGTTTATTTCCAATTCTGGGTTGATCTTGACCACCTTTTGACCATCCATAATTAGTATTTAGGACTTTACAGCAGATTCTGCTTTATTCTACTTTTTCTGCTTTTCCTGCTTTTCTATGGATAAGATAAAAGATAGTCAACTAGGAAACTGGGAGCTTTTGTTTCCAACCCATACTCCATTAGTTTTTCTCTATTTTCTAGGATTAGCATGTTTTTTCCATATCCTTGACAACTCACTCATGATTTTACCAACTCGTGAGGTCCTTGATAGATTTGGTAAGTGCTTTAGCCAGCTATGGGGGTTTGCTATATTTTGGTAAGTCAGCCTTTTTGAGTTTTATGAGTTGTTTCCATACAATTCTATTTTCCTATGAGGGATGTACTATTTATGTACACTATTATTCATCATTATTGAATGGAAGGATACACACCAATATTCATCTCTTCATTCATGTAATTCAGTCTCTTTTCTTCTCTCTATTTTTCCTGTGTATGCTTGTGAGAATTCTTAGTAGTAATATCTATTTCCCATGCTTCTTATTAGCATCATTGCTCAAATCATTGATCTATTATTTCTACATATTTTATGAACCCACATGTGTATTGAGTAATATAAATTTTTATTTTATCCACTATTCTTGTCTCTTGTATCTGTTATGTCATATGATTCTTTATGTGTATTACAGGTAACCTTACAATCTGAGTGATTACAACATTGGTTATGTTTCTAGTAGTACACATATGGAAGAAATTACCATGACCAGATGATCTCAGAGAAAGATATTAAGAACTGGTGGGAGCGTAAAATAACGAACTATCTACATAATTAGGCTCAAAGAAGTAGACTGACTATTGCACAAGCTAAGGAGAAGTTATTCTCCGAGACACATGAGAATTTTGTAGAATCTGTACCACAGTCTCTCAAGAATTTATTGGATGAAAAATCCAATAGAAACTAAAGACAAAGAGTTACTCCAGATACTGAAAATAGGTGGATGAACAAATATGTCGGAGTGGTTTGAAAGAATCGCAGATGAGTTTCTTGAAGAAATTGTTGTGGAAGAAAGAGTCTTTGTCGAAAGCATCTAAGAGGGGTTCTATAAAGACTTCACTGAACATTTTATCTGTTCACTACCGAATATTTTGTTTAAGTTCCTAATCGATAGGGGAGGAGGCCACATTGTCGTGCCTCGTCCATCATTAATTGAATTGCCATCTGACACTAACTGAGTAGAAAAGAAAAAATTATGGGAAAATTTGTTGCAGAAAGGGAGTGGGAATACTTTTTTAGAAAATAGATAGATCCACCCGGGATTACTAAAGCATCAGTTCAGCTATGGGGGGGTATCTGGTCATGTTTGGTCTAAAGTAGAGGAATTCTAGTCGGTTATGAACACACTATCGTCA
This sequence comes from Pseudotsuga menziesii, assembly GCA_001517045.1. Lineage (NCBI taxonomy): Eukaryota > Viridiplantae > Streptophyta > Pinopsida > Pinales > Pinaceae > Pseudotsuga > Pseudotsuga menziesii. The sequence continues at coordinate 127,672 of LPNX010258246.1, forward strand.
TAAATGAAAATTTGGGCCTAAAAGGAAATAATTCGGATAGTGACTCACAAAATCACTCCATATTTGCAGAAGAAAGAAACAGAGAAGAGGTAGAAGAGAAGGGAGGAACTTAAAGAGTAGGTCGTTGTGCTCCAAACAAGAATGGCCACCAGAGTGACACAAAATGAGGAGAATTTTCCATATTTGGGTCTTGGCCAACAAGGAGATGTGGTAGATGAAGAAGTGTCACCAATGGAAGAGTATCTATGGATAGATCAACATGAAGCTATCCAAATTATGATACCCCAAAGAGTTAGTCCTCAATCTCTGATAAATTTGAACCAGAGTGCCCAAGTATAGAACATTATCAAAGAAGAACTAAGTGTTATAGTTGATTTTACCACTCCAGGTGAATCACACTTTATATGGCCTTCCCCTGTCCCTCTGCAGAATCCTTAGACCCCATGGACCATTTTTTGTCCTTTGATTTTTCCTTGATCATCCCTAAAAACATGTGAAAAATTGCTATACGTGACTTTTAAACCCTTAATTGTGTATATACGCGGGTTTGACCCCTAAAACCGTGTACATCGAGATGTGTACAAAATCCAAATCCTTTTGGAGTTTTCCTTGACATGGATCCAACTCATTTGACTCTTGGCCTTCCCTATGCCTTGAGATCGTTCGGATTCGACCTTTCATTACCCCTTTGAAAAGCTATATAAGGAACTCTATGGTACATTGAAGGCATATGAGAGAAT
>LPNX010258246.1:128466-154926 GCA_001517045.1 Pseudotsuga menziesii
AGAACTTATGCTTGAGTCTGCATCCCTTTGTCCCTTGGAGCATTTTTGTGTTCTTCCCAAGCTTTCCTTTTGCTTGTGAGCTTGATATCGAGAGATGGAGGATTGAGGTGGTGGAGGCCCAAGTGGGGGATTCAGTTTCTCCGATTCGCAGACATGCCGACAGAGGTTGTATCTATTGTAATCTTTGTTTTATATTAATAGAAATATATTTTCCTATCCAATAATGTGTGTTTGAATGAATATTTTATCCATGGGATGATTTCAAATGCTTATACATTGTTGATTATATATGCTAGAATAGATCTAACACCATGATATATAGTATGCTTGCATTGCTTACTTATTGTTGAGGAAGTAATTTATCAATTCAAGCTGAAGTTGGAAAGCTCAACGGGGATCTCCTTCAACCATCCGGAATAAAATACGAGGTCTGATCCTTTAGTGTTAGACACTTACTTTCTATTGCATATTGGAAAGGATTGACTTCTGGAGTCAAGCTGTCTGTTGTGGTACCCCAAGCCATAGGAATTTCTCTCCATAACAGAATTGGTGAATTTCTCTTTGTAACAGAGATGTATCATTGTACTATGTTGATTGGGTTGCTGGTCTTCCATTTGGGATTCTTCATCACTCCACTTATGGGATGGACTTATAATGTATTTCGGCCATCGTATGACCCCTCTGACCTCACACATTAGGGGGCATCTGTTATAGTTGATTTTACCACTCCAAGTGAAGCACACTTTGTATGGCCTTTCCTTGTTCCTCTGTAGACTCCTTAGACCCTGTGGACCATTTTTTGTCCTTTGATGTTTCCTTGACCACCCCTAAAAACATGTGAAAATTGCTATATGCGACTTTTAAACCCTTAATCATGTATATACGCGGATTTGAACCCTAAAACTACGTACATCGGGATGTGTACAAAATCCAAATATTTTTGGAGTTTTCCTTGACATGGATCTGACTCATTTGACTCTTGGCATTCCCTATGCCTTGAGATTGCTCGGATTCAACCTTTCATTACCCCTTTGAAAAGCTATATAAGGAACTCTATGGTACATTTAAGGCATATGAGAGAATTGAGAGAAAAGAAACTATAGTCCATTGTTGCCAGAAATTATGCTTGAGTTTGAATCCCTTTGTCCCTTGGAGCACTTTTTTGTTATGCCTCCTCTACCTCACCATGTTCACACCCTCTCCACTCTAGGACCATCCTGCACAAGAAATTGCAAATTTGCCCATTATATTACTTAAAAAACCTTATGCGCGGCCTTGTACGTGACTATTTTCCAAAAAGCCATGTATGTACACGGCTTTGGGGCCATTTTTCATCTATATCCAACCCTATACATGGAAAAACCCTCGATTTCCGCGTGGGCCATAGTGCCCTTTTTAGTTTGGCCTAGAAAACTCAACTAACCATGGAATTTGATAAAAATTGCATTGAAATGGAAGAGAAGAGCATGGGTAAGTACTTGGAAGGAATGGTAGTGGATTCTGCCGGCTAGATCTCCTGGAATTCGTTGTTGAAAATATGAGCTCAAATGGGTAAAAATTTCAAATGTTTTATAATATTTTGAATTGTTTACTATTTATAGAAATTTTTCAAATTTTTGAAAATTTTTACCCCCTTTCCTATAGTTTCAACAATTTCTAATCATTTTGGACCGTTTTTTACCTAATTCATGATGTAGAGGACCTTTTTTAGTGTCGTTTTAGCCATTGGATTTACCCATTCGTGCCAATCTCAGGTTTCATGTCTAAGCTAGCATATAGGTTAGGTTTCATCACCATTTGAATTTTGCATGACCTTATTACCATTTCATCATAACCTTAGGTACGAACCCACTCTATTATGTCACAGAACCTTCTTGCTATTTTAGAAGTGGCATGATATGAGTGGTAGAGCTTCACCTTACATGGGTACCCTAGTTAGCGCCTTGTTTTCATTTGGTGCCCATACTGACGTTTTCTCCTTTAGGGCATGGGAGTCCATTGTATAGTACTACCATGACATTTTGCAAGAGCCTCATACTCCTCTTGATCTTTTGTTGGCCTATTTCCCTCAGGACTCCCTCATGTCAAGTTGTGAATGCATTATAATGAGCTTTTACTACCTTATTGAGCTTTATGCCGGCTTCCCTAACATTATGTTTCAGCCATATATCCCGATATTGTCTCATGTCTAGCCATGCATAGCCATTTTTTATATCCTTTGCAGCTTGATTCCCTTTTTACCGGGAGGGGATTTCCCCCCGAGTGTCGATATCCTACACATGTATCCTTGCATTGAGCATAGGTATGTTCCACTGCTTGGAACTAGTTTTTTTTCCCTTATGACACTTGTCTCCTCCTAGTCTGTAACTATAAAGAAATTTTATTCTTTTTCAAGCTTTTTAAATATTTGAAAAAGTCCAAAAAAACCAAAAAGCTGGACAAGGAAAAATGTTATCTTTGGCAGCTCTCGAGTCGTGTTGCCTTCGAACACTGCACTGTATCACACATCCATTGGTTGGGTTTATAGTTTGACTTTAGGAGATGTACTCATTTATCTGAGTTTATCTCCACTGACTAGTTAAGCTTCCAGTCCCCATGGAGTCTCTATCGATGCCTCTTGTGTCGCAGAGATGTCCCAGTTTGTATATAGAGTCTATGCTGCCTTTATTTAGTCACCATACACCGTTATTCTCTTGTTCAAAGGAAGTTGAAGCCTGAGTTAGCCATTCCTCAGTTATCTTGACTTTGCATGTCGGCGATTCCTGGTACAATTACTGGTTCGTGCACTTTATGATTGATTCCTTCCACATTATACAGCTTCATTGAGTACCTCATGTTGGATGATGGGGGATGCCTTAATGACCTCCTTCTAGCAGATTTCATCCCATCGACTTCAGATCACTTATTCTGGGATTGGAATCTAGAGTCATTTTGAGTGCCTTGAGACTTGCAGTCATCAGTGGGAGGTTCTCTCACCATAGATAGTATTTGGGAATACATCAATGTCCCTTGATCGATGGATCATCTCAAGTGTTCAACCTCAACACATTTATTCACACTTGTTAGTTTTCACTCTAGTACCTTGATTCCCATTTTCATTATCGGTGGGTGATCTCGCATCTGTTAACGGTATACATTAATGACCGGTAATCAGACGATGGACTACTATGTTTGACCTCGACTCCTCTATTCACTTAGTATGACATGTACTCATAGTAGTTTGTGTAGAAGACTTTCCATATTGGTGGCATCTCTTATATTCTACCTCCTTGATCGTGCTAGTGTTCATGAGATTTCAGCTCTCATGACTTGATTCCAATATATGTCAGACATTTCTAGCCACTATGGAGATCTTGATCTGCTATATATCTTCAGCCATTATGGAGATCATGGTCCTTTGTATAACTTCATCATGGTGATTTTGATCTATGTATATTGTACGTGGCGATGACCACTTATGTGATATCTTGTATCATGCCTATTCATGGCCATTGTACTCTTATGTATCCGAGACTGCTATATGTATTTGTAGTTATGTGCATAATTGTATCATTTTACTATGTTTATTGGGTGGTTGGTCTTCCATTTGGGATTCTTCATCACTCCACTTATGGGATGGACTTATAATGTATTTCATCCATCATATGACCCCTCTGAACTCACACATTAGGGGGCATTTGTTATAGCTGATTTTACCACTCCAGGTGAATCACACTTTGTATGGCCTTCCCCTGTCCCTCTGCAGACTCCTTAGACCCTGTGGGCCATTTTTTGTCCTTTTATGTTTCCTTGACCATCCCTAAAAACATGTTAAAATTGCTATACACAACTTTTAAAACCTTAATCGCATATATACATGGGTTTGACCCCTAAAACCGCGTACATCGGGATGTGTACAAAATCCAAATCCTTTTGGAGTTTTCCTTGACATGGATCTGACTCATTTGACTCTTGGCCTTCCCTATGCCTTGATATCGCTCGGATTCGACCTTTCATTACCCCTTTGAAAAGCTATATAAGGAACTCTATGGTACATTAAAGGCATATGAGAGAATTGAGAGCAAAGAAACTATAGTCCATTGTTGCTGGAACTTATGCTTGAGTCTACATCCCTTTGTCCCTTGGAGCACTTTTGTGTTCTTCCCAAGCTTGCCTTTTTCTTTTGAGCTTTCTATCGAGATATGGAGGATTGAGGTGGTGGAGGCCCAAGTGGGGGATTCAATTTCTCCGATTTGCAGACGTGCCAACAGAGGTTATATCTATTGTAATCTCTGTTTTATATTAATAGAAATATCTTTTCCTATCCAATAATGTGTGTTTGAATGAATATTTTATCCATGGGATGATTTCAAATGCTTATACATTGTTGATCATATATGCTAGAATAAATATAACACCATGATATATAATATGCTTGCATTGTTTACTTGTTGTTGAGGAAGTAATTTATCAATTCAAGCTGAAGTTGGAAAGCTCAATAAGGATCTACTTCAACCATCCGGAATAAGGTACGAGTTCTGATCCTTTAGTGTTAGACATTTACTTTCTATTGCATATTGGAAAGGATTGATTTCTGAATTCAAGCTGTCTATTGTGGTACCCCAAGCCATAGGGATTTCTCTCCATAACACTAAGACTATGAGCTAGTGAGTTTAGCATATGGATTTGGATAGACGACGAAGGAAATTTTGTTGACCATGTTGTAATTCATCAACCATGTTGTAATTCAACGATCGGAGGAAGGGAACTGGGTTACATTTCATTCATACCCACCCAACCATAGTATCCCTCTACTCTATCAGGGACATGAAGGAGCACCCCACTAGCCAAACACAAATTTAGATAATATAGACCGGTTAGATTCATAAGAAAGGATATCCCAGTTACATCAGTTCGCTTGGATATCGACGAAAGGAGTCGAACTAGATCGAAAACTTGTCAAGAAGTAATTGAAAACTACAAGCAAGACTTCTGACAAAAACTAAAGTTTCGTCAAAAATAGTTGTGAACAACACAAGGTTACAGAGAATATCCCACTACCCCCTCCACCTCCACCTAAAGGAGAAATCGACACCAGATATATGGGGTACGTCTCTGCACACAACCCCGTCTATGAGGGTGATGAAGATCCCAGACGACATTGGTTCATCTGTGAGTCGACATGGGAAGTGAACGCAATAACAAATGAAGATCGACAGATGACAAAATTCATCGGTGATTTGTGAAAGAGAGTACTGACATGGTATATGAAATATACTGAGAAAATTCCAAACGCAACCAAAGAAGAAATTAAGCAGCAATTTCTATCATTCTTCAAAACACCAAATTTGAAGCACCTAGTTACAAAGAAGTTAAAAATGACAGTTCAGAAACCGAAAAATATTGTCCAGGATTATGACAAAATACTGAAGGACCTACTCAGCCAGCTGGATTATAACATAGACTAGAAACTACTAATTCAATGGTTTCCTGCAGGGCTTTCACAAAATATCTGGATGCACATTAGTATCAACACATTTAATACTTAAGAAGGTGTTGAAAGTTGATATGGATGAATATTACCTAGGGAACCCCGTGGACAACCGTATTGAATAACAATTATGATAACATCGAAAGGAATAACAATGAACAGAATGAACAAAGTAATAAAAAATACAAAGGCCATAGATATGAGTGCCGGTACGATCATAATTGTCATGGGGGATATGTCGGTCGAGGCTGATTCTTCGTAAATTGGGAAAATAGACCATGATGACCAATTCAGTTCTATACGTGCTACAACAAAGGTCATCGGTATGCAGATTGTCCATACAAAGATCGGACCGATCTCAAGTTTTGTACCAATTGTGGTGTTGGCAATCACTCTTTAGAGAATTTTCCCACCATGCTAGACAAAATTAATAAAAAGAATAATGTTAACCTCTTGTTGTGTGTTCAAAAGTATGATGTTATTCATACAAAGAATTTGCAAATAGTCACTAGACAAGGAACAAAAAATGGCAATGACAATCCTAGAATAAGTAAGATAAAGAACAAATATGACTACCCTAATCCTATAAAGAAAAATCAATTATATAACGATGCATAAAATATGTTTCAATAATTATCTATACAAGAAGCAAATAATGATAGTTGACAAAATATATCTCAAGAACTGCTTACCCACTTGTTGACTTAGAAATAGAAGGATACCATGTCCGACAAGTTGTTCTTGATTTTGGATCCCAAGTGAACATTATGACAAGAGATCCATGAGAACAATTAGGCAGACCTGTGACTCAGTCAATCAGGCATATATTTAAAAATAGTTGACCAAGGACTCATCGAACCTGTTGGGGTATGGAGAAATGTCAACACAACCATAAAATGCATTACCACAATAGTTGACTTTGAAATCATAAACCCTAAGGAAGGATCCAACTCCTTCCCAGCTGTTATTAGCCAAAATGGCACTTCTCCATCTAAGTGTTGACATGCATTATGTCGACACACAAAAGGAAAATTAGGATTGAAGTGGCCAAAAAACTATAGATGTGCATGACCATTGATACATGATCTCCAGAAAAAATTGATATATTTTTATTCTGATTCTAGGGTTGCACACACGACTATGTGCATTGCAACTCGTGTGTCACACGTGATTATGTGCATTGCATGTACCTTGAACACACAAGTTACCTTTGAGAAACAGGTGTTTCATACGCTCCTTGCTTAATAAATACTCACATGTACCTTAGTTTGACCTTAAAAAATATAAATCATCATTAGATGAGATTAGTTAGGCCTTAATCCATAACTATCCCAACTGTCTCAACCATCTTAGCCTTCGAAACCACTCTATTTCCCAATGTATAAATCGAGGCCTTGGGATGGGGCTAATGAATCAATTTTGGAAGAGAAAAGTTATGCTAGTGGTGTACCTTCATAGTCTTGGAGCAGCAGAACTCAAATTCCTTGGCTACAAAGGATTCCTTGTGTCAGAAGCTAGGTTGTATTCTCACCTATTCACTATTTTTCAATAAAGAGAATTCTTCTTCTAATCTTTGTATTGTGCTTTTCTCATGTATATTGGTTAATGAATGATGTTATTTACATTATTAATATATGTTTCATCTAACCTTTGATATATATATGTATGAGATATTGCTTGAAGAATTGGATCTTTGTAGGTGAAGAGAAAGCAGGCCTAGAATCTTTGGAGAGGATTGAAGCAAGAGAAGATCAAGCTTGGATCAACCGTCATAAATCGGGTAAGCGAAACACTCTTCCTATTCTAATTTCATTTTCTGTAAAAGTTGATTGTCTACAAGTCTAATAGTAAGCTGGTAACCCTAGACCCTAGGTTAGAAGGGTGTATTCTCATGTACAACACTTATTAGGGCATACGGGATACTACAGGAAATTCATTCGTCATTACTCATATATGACATACCCTTTAGAAGAGATATTAAAAGAAGATCGGGAGTATGAATAGACTAAGGAATGCGATGCATCTTTCGACACTTTAAAGAAAAAATTAGCCAAAGCACCTATTCTTAGATTTCCAAATTGATCAGTCAAATTTCATGTACACATCGACGCATTAGGAATAGCAATCGGTGCAATCTTGACACAACCAGGTGATGATGGAATGGTCTACCCAATCATGTACAGTAGAAGAAAATTAAAGAAAGAAAAATGTAATTATTCCACAACAGAAAAATAAGCATTAGGAATTGTCTTTGCACTTAAAAAATATCAACATTATCTATTAGCTAACCCCTTTATATTTTACACCAATCACCAAGCATTGAAATATCTATAAATAAACCTTTGCGTCATGGAAGAATCTGTCGTTGGTTGTTGATATTCCAATAATTTGAGTTCAAAGTTGTAGTTCGAATGGGAAGGATAAATTTCAGACCCAACCTCTTGTCGAGAATCGACACAGGGGAGGAACCGACAGGAGTTGAAGACGATTTGCTAGATGCACATCTATTTATAATAGAAGTTATTCCTGCCTCAATAAAAGAGATAACACAATTCTTAGAGGATAGACAAGCAGCTGAGGGAATGAGTACCAAAAAGAAGCAAATTCTAGCAATGAAGGCTGCACCTTATAGTCTAATTAACGAGTTCCTATATAAACTTGGATTGGATGAGGTACTCCATCGATGCGTTCTAAAGCATGAAAGAAAGAGCATAATGCACAAAGCACACTATGGCCCAGTTGGAGGACATTTGTAGTCTGATACGACTACTAAAATGATCCAATAGTCAAGAATATGGTGGTGGACATTATACAATGTAATATCCGAAATACTGATATTCTATAATGTTCTATGATAGTGTTGAATCGCACACTCAATCTCATACGAATTTGCAAAATAATTGTGCATGCAACTCGCCATGCAAAAATGCCCTAAAATATAGCTAAATTAGGGCTAGGGTTTTGTAGAGAAAAATTAACACTTACCACTAATATTCTAGCTGATAATGACTAAAGAGATAGCTTCATGTATACGGATCTGGATGGGTGGTCTAATAATGCTCTTTTCCTCTAGTGTTACCACCCTGCGGTACCGTAAAAACCCTCCAAATTGAAGGTGACATTTTTGTAGGAGGAGAGGTCCATTCAGGATGAAACTTTCTGAGCTTGTCTGTCTACTGATGCCAAAGAGATGGACTGGCACATGTAGAGTTTTGGATTCCTCTGAGTGCCCTAGCGAATTAATTGGAAGTTCTACTGCTCACACCCCCAACTGATCTATTTGGCTGATAGCTTCTCTAGGTGATAAAAATGATGGCTGATAATCACTACATACCATAGGATAGGCCCGTTGAGAAAGTGGAATCTAAAAAGTGAAGGAAAGACTAGGTTTTGTGGTCCCAGTGAATCCTTCTATGTTTTCCCTACTACTTTCGGATGCAAAACGTGGATTTGCTAATAACCCTTAGGAATGTGTTGGATCTCTGTGCACTATAGTATATGATGGATGCCATGGATAAACCTTGATGATCTATCTCAATAAGAGACTAGGGCAGATATCTCACTATCGAACCCTCACTAGCTGAAGACATCATCTCCAACCCCAACTGCCGCGGTTGCACGCTCTATTGTTGCTCGAAACTCCAAAATCAATCAACAATAAAAATAGATAATCTCTTTGGTCTAGTAACCCTTCTTAAATAGAATAGCATGTACTTTTAGGGTTTTCATGTCACTTTTAGGGTTTACGCTTCACTTTTGCATGCATGTAATTCTAATTTCATGTTTAATTTAACACTGAAGAAATAAGGCTTACATGCTTCTCATGCTTTATGATACAAAGTTTGATCACCTTATTACTACACTGATGACTTAATAATACTTAATTGATGTACCTTTATTCTCCTATTGCTATTATTCCTCAGTTATTCACTTTTTATCAAAACAGAACATTACAGTCCTCCCTTGCCAAATATTTCTTGTCCTCAAGCAATGCCAACACAAATCCACAATTAATCAACTAAACCAACTGAATCTAGGGATGATCCTGGGGTCCCAAATTATCCTAGGAGATCTATAGCACCCTCTTCTCAAAGCACTGCACTGCATGGTACTATCACAAAATTTCCCATGGAATCCTCCTATAAGTAGAGTGACTAACCATGGTGTAAATAAGGAGCCATCAAAAGAGACCTCATGAAAGAATCCTCTAGCAAACACTAAACTATTAGCCACTCCAATCCTAGTGTACCAAATCAATATGATAATTTTAGAGGTCAAAATGCATCCACCACTACCCTGCATATTATCGACACAAGGAGCATCCTATAGAATCCCAAGTAACACCCTTAGTAAACATTGAATGCACCCCTCATAAGGTCTCCCACCTGGATCCCAATGCAAACTTTGGCATATTTCATCCCATATATCTAAAGGCTCTTGTGGTACTATACCCTTGGCTAGGAATATCTTCCCAAGAATCACCCACTCAATAGGACACCAACTCTTAATCTCTCTCCAATCCAACCCCTGAAAAGGACCTCAGCCATAAGCACCATCACAAGGAATAATCTTACCAGGCTGGCATTCTGCCCTTCTGATTTCAACTGGAATGCTCATATATTGCTGCCCAATTTCTCGATCCTAGACAACATGTAAAAACCATCTGCCATTATGCAAATGTGGACTCAAGCTACTGCAAGCCTTGTCCATGTACTCCTGAAGAAGACTGCTTTAAAATGCAATAGTATGTTTCTTCTGCTGCCCCATCAAGTAATCCAACTGCTCTTCAATAATAGAAATCCTGACCGTTGACTCGGTACATACAACTTGAAGAGATTTCAGCTCAACATCTCACTCTAATATGGTGTTCTGAAGTATCTTGGTCCTCTCTTTCATTTCTATAATGCTTTATTTAACACGTTCAATCTTATTTCGATGACTATCATCTGGAAGCTCTATCTCATGATTATATAAACTCTCCCAAACCTCCATCTGTGACTACTCACTATCTCGATTGTTGTGCTCATTTCCTTGCACCTCATGTATTTATCTTGTCATAACTGTCTAGGCCCATGCTGTAGGTGATGAGGAGTGTACCAACTCCAAATCATCACACGGATTGTCCACAATCTGACTAGCAGATGTGCTTGTGTCGTTAGACTCACAAGTTAGCTCTAATGCTATCTCCTCATGCACATCCTCATCATGTATTGCTATCCTCTGAAACTCTAAAATAAATGCATCTACAGTACCTGTCTTCTTGAGCTATTCTAGATCTCTAAAGTGTACCTCAGGGTCCTTCCGATCAAACTGCTCAATGAGCCTCTGTGTAAAACATGGGTACGATGTGATGGTATTGTGACCCAGTGTCACTAACCTGTGGTATCACCACCCATGTGATTCTCTATCCACATGAAAAGTATCCAATTTAATGGCATATTTCCCAATCATGGGGTTGAGCTGTAAGTATGTATCGAACTTCTGGACCCAATTCTGGGCTGGGCCACCCTGGGTGCCCTCAAAGGTAGGGATAGTTAGTTTCCCTACGATGCGTTGTAACTCATAGTTCTGGGTGAATAGAAAATTGTAAGCTCTAGGTTTTTTATTACTTTTAAAGTGGTATAATTTAGTGAAGGTCATGGATGAATGGAATTCATCTCCTAAAGCTCTATACTCTCTCAGATAGGCACTCATGGATTCTTCTGGTTCTACTTGTGCTAGAGGCACTGCAACTAGACTATCTAAGAATTGAGGCATGGTAAGTCAGGAAGGCTTGTTGTATATATGGGGATGGATCTATATGTTGGTATGTAAGTGATCCCCACTACTACTAGTGGATACCCTATCACTATTGGGAAACAAGGGATTGTGTGGGGTGGGCCCATTTTTCTATGTCATTTTCCTAAAGGTACTCATCATTTATTTTTTCCCAGTAGTGAGTTATTTTATGGCTGATATGAGAATTTTTAAATTTGTTTTATCATCACCGGCCATTTTTTCTTTTCCCTTTCTAAACTAATACTCTTTGTCCCCCAACTCTATGTCCTCTAACTCCGCTTCTCCTCTATCACTGTTTCTAAACCTCTGTCTCCGGTAAGTAATGTTGTATGGGTCTTCTGAATTCATTTACACTTTTACATGACCACAGTTGACCAAGAACATGCTCTGATACCACTACAATATCCCAAATATTGATATTCTCTAATGTTCTATGATAGTGTTGAATCGCACATTCAATCTCACACAAATTTGCAAAATAACTGTGCATGCAACTCGCCATGCAAAACTGCCTTAAAATATAGATGAATTAGGGTTAGGGTTTTGCAGAGAGAAATTAATACTTACCAGTAATATTTTTGCTGATAATGACTCCAGATATAGCTACATGCATAAGGATCTAGATGGGTGGTATAATAATGCTCTTTTCCTCTGGTGTTACTGTCCCGTAGTACCGTAAAAACCCTCCTGGCTAAAGGTGATGTTTTTGTAGGAGGAGAGGTTCATTCGAGCTGAAACTTTCTGATCTTTTTCATCTGCTGATGTTGGAGAGATAGAATGGCACATGCGAAGGTTTGGATGCCTCTAAGTGCCCTAACGAATTGATTGGTAGTTCTGTTGCTCATGCCCCCAACTGATCCGTTTGGCTGATAGCTACTCTAGGTGAGAAAACTAATGGTTGATAATCACTACATACTATAGGATAGGCCTACTAAGAAAGAGGAAGTTGACAAGTGGAGGAAATACTGGGTTTTGTGGTCCCAACGAATCCTTTTGTGTTTTCCCTGATACTTCCAGCTGCAAAATGTGGATCTGCTAATAACCCTTCGAAATGTGATGGATCTTCGAATATTGTAGTATATGATGGATGCAATGCATAAACCTGGATGATCTATCCCAATAAACCTGAGATAATCTATCTCACTGTCAAACCCTCACTAGCTGAAGAAATTGTCTCCAACCCCAACTGTTGCAGCTGCACGCTGTGTTGCTGCTTCAAACTCCAAAATCAATCAACAATAACAATAGATAATCTCTTTGGTCCAATAAACCTTCTTAAATAGAATAGAATGTACTTTTAGGGTTTGCATGTCACTTTTAGGGTTTACGCTTCACTTTTGCATGCATGCAATTCTAATTTCATGTTGAATTTAACACTGAAGAAATAAGTCTTACATGCTCCACATGCTTTATGATATGAACTCTGATGACATTCTTACTAGACTGATGACTTAATAATACTAAATTGATGTACCTTTCTGCTCCTAGTGCTATTAGTCCTTAGTTATTTCCTTTTTATCAAAATAGAACATTACATACAAATATTTTCGAAAGTTTGTCAGTAAATGTGATTGTTGTCAACATTTAGGTCGACCTTTACCTAGCACTGAGATGCCATTAATATTGGTAAATCCAAGTTTAACGTTCAAAATTTGGGCTATCGACTTTATAGGACCATTCCTAGTTCCTGCTAGGAAGTTAGGAGCATGCTATATAATAACAGTAGTCGAATACGTTACTAAGTGGGCAGAGGCAGAACCTGTCGAAACATGCTCTAGTGGAGCAACTTCCAAATTTAAATCTGAAAACATCATTACTAGATTTGGGTGTCCATTAACTTTAATTAGCGACCAAGGATCACATTTTATTAAAAAAAATAGTGCATCTTTAATAAGAAGCACAACTATCAACCTTGGTCTAATGGTGTGATTGAAGCATTCAACAAAACTTTTACAAGAGTCTTAAAAAAAAGTTGTAATACAGAAAAAGATGTTTGGGACGAGAAAATCCATGCTATCCTATGGGCATACAAAACTGCATATAAATTATCCACAGACCAAACACCATTCAGACTTGTGTATGGGAAAGAAGCAGTCGTCCCCCTACATTTTTGACAACAGACACCAATAACCGTCGGCATATTACATATTAATGTCGAAGAATCTAAGAAGGAGAAACTAATGCAACTAGATAAGATAAAGGAACACTGACTAATTTCTATAGAAAACCAAGCAATTCAAAAGCAACAACAGAAAGCATGGAACAACTAGAACATCAAAAACAAAAACTTGTTGATTAGAGACCTTGCGTTGTTGTATAACAGTTCAGTCAAAGGAAAACCTAAAAAACTACATACATAGTGGATGGGACCTTATATCATTGAAGAAATCAATGCCAATGGATCAGTCCGATTGAGAACGTTACAAGGTGTTTATGCCAGAAATTGTTTCCAGGCCACAAAGAAACAAGCCAACACAATCTCAAATGTTCAATCAATAAAACTAGGGTTTAGGGTTTTCTTGAAAGATTTTTTGGTTGTAAAGTCTGGTGGCTGAAGGGAATACATTCATGGTCAAGAAGGAACTAAACCATAAATAAATAAGAGTAGAGATGCATAATATATTCAACAAGTACCAATCAAAGTATAATCTCAAAGTTCATTCATAACTGACAAGCATTACAAGTAAAGAAACCATAAACCAGCAATGAATATATCATTCAAGTAGCTAAACAAGCTAAAAATGAAGCTTAAACAAAAACTGAAGGGTGATCAAGATCATATATTTCATAGTTCTGTTCAACAAATAAACATGAGAGTTATGTACTTAGCTCATCAACAAGTCCAAGATCTCCTTAGCCAACCAAAAAGTAGAGCCTCTCTTCTGTCCCTTTGTCCTTTTTTTATAATTACAAAGAGGTAGTTCTATCTTCCCTTCATTAGGTCGAAATTGAAAATACCTAGCAGTTACAATAACTAATTTTCAACTAATTGACTAAAAATAGTAAATCGGATTCCTGGCAAATATGGCGAATTTCTGGAAAATAGGTGTCAAAGAAGCTTCCATATCTCTCAATTATTGACACCTGTGTAAAACCTGAGAGAGGGTTTTGTGAATGGTTCCGTGATGGACAAAAACCTCTCTTGGTTTTTAACAATTCATCTCCAGTCAATCAGAATATTCCCCGCAAGATGAATACTAAAACAGGAAAATATTAAATATTAAAAATCCTGAAAAATAGGCTGCAAAGATTAAATTGGATCTTTCAAACCTTGATAGCTGTTGCAAAAATGAGAGAGGTTTTTGTACATGGTTATCTTATGAACAAAAACCTCTTTTTTTTTTCAATCTCCATCAGCTCGTGGTCTGCATTTGACTTCAATAACCCAAAACAGGAAAAACTGAGCAGAAAACTCAATAATTTGTTGCATTTCAATATCATTGGTTAATTTTGCTTCAAACATCTCAACGACACCTCTGTAAACATGAAAAAAAATTGTGCATATCCCTTGATGCAGCAAAAACTTCCTTGCACAAAGCTCCAATGCCTCTGGTAGAAATACTTGGCATGGTAGACTCATTAGCCTTTGCTGGAGTATCTTCAATATCTGATCTTTTGAATAGGCACAGAATGTTATAACCAGAGGTTGACAATTTAAGGACTGCAACTTGGGAAGAAACTGATCAGTCAAGTCTATTTCATTTGAAATTCCTATCAGCATACACTGTGAATTTGGGAATGTAGGAAGCCTAAAGAGATCATAAAGCATTGCTTGGTCTTTTGAAATCAAATAATCCATCTCATCAATAATCAACAACTGTATGCAAATTTATTGAAAACATATAGACATGAATGAGGGATATAAATGGGTATTAATTGTGAACCAATTAATCCACATAATGTCCTATAAACCCTTCAGAAACTAAGGAAACAAACCATAATGAAAATCTAAGCAAAAAATCCAAATTTCAATTAAAACCAAAAATTTTCCTAACGTAAGCAAATAAGAAAATTGAAGCATATGAGCAAAACTAAAGATAAAATCACAATCAAAATATAAAATTAAAGGAAACAAGTTCATGACTTAACATCTGGCTCCAACTGCGGGATGAAGTCTTCCCTGTGAGGCTTCAAGAACCTGTAGACGAGTGCCTTCTTTTCTGCTACCTACTAGTTTGCAAAATTTCCATTGGGTTATGGAGTCCTTATTCAATCCTTCACACACTGATATATACAATGAAAATCAAATCTCTTTTTTTGAGGAACCTTCTCTTTATTGAATCAAATTGAAATCCCTTTTCCAATGTAACCAAGAAAAAATTTGATCAACCCACCAAAACTTTTTTCCAGCTCCAAATATATATATAATCAGAAATA
This sequence comes from Pseudotsuga menziesii, assembly GCA_001517045.1. Taxonomy (NCBI): domain Eukaryota; kingdom Viridiplantae; phylum Streptophyta; class Pinopsida; order Pinales; family Pinaceae; genus Pseudotsuga; species Pseudotsuga menziesii. Next base: position 144,092 of record LPNX010258246.1, read on the forward strand.
TTGGAAAACATGAAGAGCAGAGATTTAACAACTTATACCCACTTTCATCAAATAGTGTCTCTGAAATAATAGATTTATAACCTGGTATTGACTCTAAATAATCTGCTACTGGATCAGAAAAATTTCCATAAGTTACCTCTTCTTTCTCTATGAAAAAGACAGGCTGTCCATAAGAATATTTTGTTCCATGAATATCAATCAGGAATTGGCGATAAAAGACATCAGGATCAGCCTAAATTTGCTCCGGATTTTTTTGGATAGTATCATTAATAATGTCAATAAGCTGAACCTCTTTTTCCACACTGTCTTCAAATGAATGACTATCATGCATTGGCTTTGGCTGTTTAAAGATAATAGACTGAATGCATTCTTGAATCTGCTGATCAGATTGTGACATATCACACACCTCACAGATTTTTGGGTCTTTCTTTTCGATTTCATCATCATATTTATTAAAAATTAGAGCACCTTCATAATGATTTTGAATAGCAGATTTATCATAACCATGAATATAAGTAAATTCTGAAAAAATGTGAACATCCTGGCCTTCATCAATTATAGTATCAAAACCAAAAGGAATAAAATCTAATTCATCACATAATTCTTGTCTTGGAACCCTAATCTCTTCATCATAACAAGGAGCATTCTGAGAAATTTCGAATGATGATGCTAAAGGTTCATCTTTTCCTTCAATACAAATCTGATCTTTAACACAACCATGATTTTCAAAAGTTTGTTGAACTAGAGATTGATCTTCAAATGGATTAGCATTCAAACGGTTATTAAGGTTGTTGAAATCATTATGAGAATGTTCCAAACTATGTCTTCTGATCTCATCACTTGAATAATCCTCAAACTGACCTAAAACAACAACTTGATTATCATAATGATCATGGAATTCTTCCTTGACAGCAGTATCTGAAAATGTTACCTTTTCATCTTCAACAAATTCTGAAACTTCAACTTCTTCATGACATGTTTTGAACCCTTGATTGTACTCATCATCATGGTTTTTTGAATCAGAAATTGTATTATAAACATCAGCCTGCTCACAACAATCTTTAAAAAAAATTTCACCCGAGAACACATACTTACAATGTTTCCGAAAGCATGTGTGGAATTCTTTCAGTGAGGAAATGCTAGTAGTGGGAAGAGAAAAATACCAATCTCGTGCATCTTGCTCAAGTGAATACATGAACATCTTCATGAGCACATCTTCATGCTGGATATTTAACTGGACAATACATTGATGAAATTTGATGAGGTGATCTAATGGATTATCCTCTTTGCTTTCTTTAAACCGTGGAAGACAATCTCCCCAAACATCCATAGTAGGTATTGGATTTGGAAAACTTGGAATATCAGAAAAATTGAAGGGTGCAAACCTTCGAGCTAGAATAGCTTCCATGGACATCAGCCTCTGCATTTTGAAATAGTGGATTCGCCAATCAATTTGTTAAGATAGATTTTGTTTCTTCTCCTCAGATAGAAGAAGGGGTGACAATAGTTCAGACTAATAAGGGCTGCATAAATCTAGGGATCACTGAAAGCTTCTAATTATTCTAGCTATTTTCAGTATCTGTTTTGGGTCTGCAACACCCAGCTGCAATGGTGAAATAGGTCTATTCCTGGTTCCCACTCCTCTATTAGCCACTGTGACAAATTTGGTGAAAAATAGCCTTAAAGATGTGCTGGTTTAAGTTCACCTCTTAAAACCAGTAAAATTGATAAGTATCCTAGGGAAAATATGTCTTCAAATTCGTCCCCGGCAACGGCGCCAAAGATGTTTGTGCCAGAAATTGTTTCCAGGCCACAAAGAAACAAGCCAACACAATCTCAAATGTTCAATCAATAAAACTAGGGTTTAGGGTTTTCTTGAAAGGTTTTTTGGTTGTAAAGTCTGGTGGCTGAAGGGAATACATTCATGAGTCAAGCAGGAACTAAATCATAAATAAATAAGAGCAGAGATGCATAATATATTCAACAAGTACCAATCAGAGTATAATCTCAAAGTTCATTCATAGCTGACAAGCATTACAAGTAAAGAAACCATAAACCAGCAATGAATATATCAGTCAAGTAGCTAAACAAGCTCAAAATGAAGCTAAAACATAAACTGAAGGGTGATCAATATCATATATTTCATAGTTATGTTCAACAAATAAACATGAGAGTTATGTACTTAACTCATCAACAAGTCCAAGACCTCCTTAGCCAGCCAAAAAGTAGAACCTCTCTTCTGTCCCTTTGTCCTTTTTTTATAATTACAAAGAGTTATTTCTATATTCCCTTCATTAGTTCGAAATTGAAACTACCCAGTAGTTACAATAACTAATTTTCAACTAATTGACTAAAAATAGTAAATCGGATTCCTGGCAAATATGACGAATTTCTGTAAAATAGGTGTCAAAGAAGCTTCCATATCTCTCAATTATTGACACCTGTGTAAAAAATTAGAGAGGTTTTTGTGAATGGGTCCATTATGGACAAAAACCTCTCTCTTTTTTTTTAAATTAATCTCCAGTAAATCACAATATTCCCAACAAGATAAACACTAAAACAGGAAACTATTAAATATTAAAAATCCTGAAAAATAGGCTGCAAAGATTAAATTGGATCTTTCAAACCTTGATAGCTGTTGCAAAAATGAGAGAGGTTTTTGTACATGGTTCTCTTATGAACAAAAAACTCCTTTTTTTTTCAAAAATTCCTCTCCATCAGCTCGTGGTCTGCATTTTACTTCAGTAACACAAAACAAGAAAAATTGAGCAGAAAACTCAATAATTTGTTGCATTTCAATATCATTGGTTAATTCTACTTCAAACATCTCAACGGAACCTCTGCAAACATGAAAAAACTTTGTGCATATCCCTTTATGCAGCAACAACTTTCCTTGCACAAAGCTCCAATGCCTCTGGTAGAAATACTTGGCATGGTAGACTCATTAGCCTTTGCTGGAGTATCTTCAGTATCTGATCTTTTGAATAGGCACATAATGTTATAACCAGAGGTTGACAATTTAAGGACTGCAACTTGGGAAGAAACTGATCAGTCAAGTCTATTGCATTTGAAATTCCTATCAGCATACATTGTGAATTTGGGAATGTAGGAAGCCTGAAGAGATCATAAAGAACTGCTTGGTCTTTTGAAATCAAATAATCCATCTCATCAGTAATCAACAACTGTATGCAAATTTATTGAAAACATATAGACATGAATGAGGGATATAAATGGGTATTATTTGTGAACCAATTAATCCACATAATGTCCTATAAACCCTTCAGAAACTAAGGAAACAAACCATAATGAAAATCTAAGCAAAAAATCCAAATTTCAATTAAAACCAAAAATTTTCCTAAAGTAAGCAAACAAGAAAATTGAAGCATATGAGCAAAACTAAAGATAAAATCACAATCAAAATATAAAATTAAAGGAAACAAGTTCATGACTTAACACAAGGAAAAGTATTTCGAAAACTTGTTAATGGTGCCCGACTAAAGCGATATGAAAATTAAAAAATATATTGAAGAGAGAGAGAGAGAGAGAGAGAGAGAGAGAGAGAGAGAGAAAATGGTTTCATAACTTTTAACAAAAAGTAGAAAACAATCTATAAAAACCTAAAAACAACAAAAGAAATGATCTAGCAAAATCAAAATGACAGGATTTTACTCTCAAGAAGGAATTAGTCGAACACCTAGAAGGAATAGCCACTGACATCATACCATTGACATAATGATTACCACCCATTTTACCGATATTTTCATAACCATGATGGATATCGACAAAAAGAAGGCCCAACGTTCTAATCAAATCATCATGATAACTAACAGAAGGAACGCCAAAACCAGTGCGCATTAAAAGAACCATCAACAGGGCGTCCTTTACAATCAAATCTGTCATTAATATCTTCATCGACAAAATCGTCGTTCGCTCCACCTATAAATACCACATTATATGAAGACTTCACATCATTCTATGAAGAATTAGAGAGACAGAGCTATCAGACTCCTGAGATTAAAATTCCTGTTTAAGAACCAGAGCAATTTATCGACAGAATGGCACCAAAGAAGACGAGATCTATAGACCGCAAGGCAAAGGCGCTAGAAACCACCACAACCCCATTAATACAAAGAATGGATAATATCAACAAATTAAAAGTTCAGGAAACATCATGGAAGAGACTATGGGAAGAGATTAAAAAATGGGCATATGAAGACAAGAAAATGACGGTAGAGGATAAGAAAGTAAATGCCAACACTATTATGAGTTATATGAATGCACCACTCATGGAAAGATTGAGAGGGGAAAAATAAATTATAGCAAAGTTCATCATTAGTCAGTATTACAATGAGAAATTCTACTTTGACAAACCCATCTAGGTATCTTACGATGTCATTTATAGACTTACAGGATTATCAAACAAGGGTGAACCATTTCTTGTAGCTTCAAAACCAGGTTTGGTTGAAAAACTAACAGGAAATACGACTATAAATAACTCTAAACGAATGGTAATCAACCAAATCAAGTCCACCACACCTAATATAGTAGAAAAAATTGTGTTTATGAAACTAACAACTACGATGAGCAGATGTGATTTGAGGCTCGACATGTTGGAAGTTGTCGACAACATAACGGAGACAGGAAAAACTTACTACTGGGCACAATACCTAGTTGATATTGTCAAGAATATATGTATAAAGTGTCAGCAAGAATGCGAAAAAACCATATTTTTGTCTCTCATCATATGGATTGCGATGTATTACATATGACCTATTGGAGACCCACAGACCCTTGAGCTGACAAGATTCCATATGTGGAATTTCAATCCATTTTCAATGGTTAAGAACTCTCAGGAACTAGAAGTGGCCAAAGTATTATTAGACAATTGGTTCCATAATTTAAAGATCAAAATGACGAGATGGAGGGTGCCCCAGAATATCTGAAGAAATCTGCCGCCAACAACACAAATCCAGTTAGAATTGGATCATACTGCAGTCGAGTTTATGCAAGAAGCTACAGGGAAAGCTAAAAATCTTGATTATTATCCATCAATTGAGGATATATTCATAGATTTATCTCAAAAATATAAAACTAAAATATCCATACCAACGATTGCAAAGAAAACTGAGCAGCCAATTGTCGAGCCCTTAACTGACCAAGAGAAAGAGGAATATTATGAAGTTCATCTTCATATCAACACCTTTACCCTGGAGGACATGCAGTAGAGGATGAAAACACTCTTCAAATAGTAACAGTACCACAAATACAACAATACCTTGAATAGACACAATAGCAAGAGGAGCGGGAAGATCAAACAGATGAGGAAACACAGTCTGACAAACCAGAGTATGATATTACAAAACAAAACATCCGACAACTAGCTCTAGAAATATATAAATCCTGAAAGATGAAAAGCAGTCCAGGTAAAGGGAAAGGGAAGCACAGACTCATTCTCTCAGAGGAATCAGATGATGAGGATGAGCTACATGCTAGAGCTGTTGAGATATTGGAGGATGCTGCTAAGAATAGGGTATCCGTCAAAGAATAGTTCAAAATATTCATGGAATCATAAGCAAAGAAGTCAAAAGCAAAGAAGGTAAGAGTTGCTAACCCTCCTGAAGTTGAGTTTGTTGATTTAACCACCATTCCACCACTTACATCCCCAACCTGTATAGTCCAAGAACAAGTACCAAATACGACCTCTGTTCCCTCAACAAATCCTTACAGGAAGGCATTATACGAAAAACTCAAAGAAATTTTTTATAAAGATGTCAACCTGCAAGAATTTATCAATGAAATTTCCAACCTTTTCCCCAGTTCTCAATAAATAAATACCATAAAACCAGTTGTTGAGTCAGGCCAGTCACAACAAATTCTTGCAATCACCCAGCACCCTGACCAACCACAAAAGTCTGCACCAAAACTAAATATTGTCAGAGTTATTAAAACCACATTTCAAATAAATATCGACAAAACATCTCAAGTTGTCATAGCAGACATTGCATCATTCATACCATCCAATAGAAATCCTCTACATCCGATCAATGAAGCCGATGAAGGAACCATATCAGATGAACTGGTTACAAATGACCAAGATCAAGTATTAGAAATAGACAAAGAAATGGTTGACCTCCTCAATTCTGTCAAACGTAATGAACATGTTGACTCAGCACCAGTAGTCAAAGATCCTATGCTGACAGATCCCATCCAGACCTCTCCATCGACTTCAGAGCACGTATCCTTGCCTCCACTACTATCAATATCAGTTCCACCTTCCACACCACCAGAAATTGTAGAACCATCCATTGATCCCCTTTCCGAAACATACTTAACAAACCCTGACTTACCAGGTAGAAAAATAGAACAACAAATAGAACCATTGCTGACAGGAACAGATGATGCATAAAATAGAGACCAAGCTCGGAGAAAGAAAAAATATAAGAAAGAGAAAAATAAGAAATAAAAGGAACAACAACAAATACAGTCAATACAACAACATGTACCATCATCCATCAACTTAGACTAGCTAGGTTTGACCACAACGGTGGATACACATAAAATTAGAGATGATGAGTTCGACTGATTGATGGAAGCCCTGAATACAGAATCCAGAATAAGGAAAGAAAGAAGACATGCAAAAATTGAAAAACATAACACAGAACAAGTCAAATTCCTAACGAAATGCAAAGATCAGACACAAGAAACCATTCTAGTACTAGAGGGAGCGAGCATCGACAAACCATTGGAACATGCATACCATCTATTTGAAAGTGTCATGTCTAGTCTTCAAACTCAATTACAAGAAAATAAGGAAGAGCAGACATAACCGAATTCGGTATTGTTGAGAAATCAGTACACAGTGTTCTCAGAAGCTCACAAATTACCAAAAGAACATTTTGAGGAATCCATTGTGATAGAGGAAGTCCTAAGAAGTTGGGTCACCTATTATGGCCAGGTGTTTCAACAGCTAAGGAATACACGAGCGCACATTAAATCATTACAGATTGAGTGAGGAGACACATAAGAGATGAATAAAACTATTGAATACCAAATTGCGGAAGAGACAACAAAGATGGACAAACTTGACAAACAAGCACACCAATGGATAACTCAAGCTAGTCCTAGCTTGGACAACCTCGATGAGATTTTCCCGCACATGAAGAGATTACTTGACACTGCATAGGAGAAAGCACAAAAGTTAGGCCTCGACATGAGTAATATTGTGTACTTTTATATAAAATAGAATATGTCAATTTTTTAAAGCATCAAAACCTTGAACATCAATATCTAGAAGGCACATAGCAAGTGGGAAAAATTTCAACACCAACTAGTAGTTACAGCAGAAGCCATTACAGAGATTTGTGTATAGAAACGACCATCCATCAGACAACATAGTCCATAAACAAAGCAATTTTAGGAACTACTTGAGATAATTATTTTTTTTACCTCCCTTGTTTCTTCAGGATGAAGAAAGATTTTGTTCCTAGGGGAGGTGTTGGAAGAGCTAGTCGGCTTAGCCGACTAGACTCATTAGCTGACAAATTGTATATTAGTTCATCCTCATTGGTTGGGTGAACTGAATGGTAGTTACCATAATTGTTTTGTAAATGTATATATAGATTGTTTATTCAGATAAGAACTTGGTTCGGTTTATTATATGAACCCACATGTGTTTTGAGTAATATAAGTTGTTATTCTATCTACTATTCTTGTATTTTGTATCTATTATGTTTATATGATTCTTTATGTGTATTACTAGTAACCTTGGAATTTGAGTGATTACAACATTGTACTTGAAGAAAATATAAAATGTGTTAGCTTTCCTTCATAGTGCAATGATGTTGTAAGAAATTCCCTTGTGGTTGTGCGAGGAGAAAACCTAACATATGTTAGATTTCTTTCATGGTACAATGTATTTGATGTAAATGTGGTTTTACTAGTAGGAAACCAACATGAATTATCTTTCATTCGCCATGATATGTTGTTTCTAGAAAATTATTTTGGCTTGTTCTAGAGATAAAGCTAACACGTGTTAGCTTTGCTTCACTGTGCAATGTTGTTATGCTTGTGCTATAAGGAAGGATAAAATGGGTTAGATTTCTTTGGTGATTCAATGCATTTGATGGGAATTTGTTTGTATCAGTGGGAAAACTAACATGTGTTAGATTTGATTCAACATGTAATTTTGTTGTTAGTGTTAGAATAATCAACCCATAGTTACCTACCTTAGACATTAATTAATCCATTTTTGTCTTATTTGCCTAGTTTCCTATATTCCACTCTATGCAAGTTGTCTTCCACATGCCATAGAAGTCAAACTTGCTAAAACTAAATTATGGAGTGCTTGGGAAACCTCTTGGAAACCATATTCATCATGTCTACTTTATTCTAGATCCTCCAAAGTGCATATCTACGTTTTCTGCTAAATTGCATGTTTTATTGAGAAATAAGGCAAAAGGGAATGTAAGAATAGGTGTAGTTGACTTGTTTTTTCCCCTAATCATCCTCCATCCTTTTATCCTAATAAAATCATGTATGAGTTGTATTTCCATCCCTTATTATCTTTCCTACTTGACTTTTCCAATTTGTGAGCCTCTAAGTGGATTTGGAAACTGCTTTATGCACCAATGGGGGATTTGACTAGATTTAGTAAGCCTACTTTTTTACTATTTCGAATGGAATCCTTATGCATTAAAATATCTCATGTAATTATATATTGCAGCATCCTATGACTTCATAAGTTTTTCTATTGTACACTTATTCAATACAGATTAGTGTTATGCTCCAATTTCAATCTCCTTTGTTTGTAATTTTGCATGTTTGATTAGCAATTTTGTGAGTGCAATTGTTCTATCACTTGGGTTCAATTTCCACATGGTATCAAAGGCTTTGTAGATCGATTTATATCCTTCCATATTGCTATTGTAGGTTTGAAATCTTGACTAGGAGCATATTCTGTTGACTGAAGGGCACAGTTTCTGAGTTATGGATCAATCTCAGAAGATCATCTTAACTCCATTTAATTTCTTTGAATGGAAAGCAGAGATGGAGATAATTTTGAGAGTGAAAGGTCTCTACAGGGTGAATATTTCAACTTAGGTAGATCCCAATGCAGCTACAGAGAAAATTAAATGGCACAACAAGAGGGATGAGGCCTATGGTCTTTTCTGTCTGAGCATTTCAAGAGACCACCTCTTCCATCTTGATGGATTGAAATCACCTAATGAAGTGTGGGGGAAGTTTGTAGAGATTTTTGGTAAGACATATGAGAAAAGAGGACATCAAATTGAGAATGAATTGATCTCTTTGAGTCCTAGCAGCTTCGAATCCTTGCAAGTCTACTTTTCCAAGTTTAAAGCCCTTATTTTGCAGCTAAAACAGTGTGGAATTGAAAAAAAGGAAGAGCAACTAGTTTTGGCCATACTCTCGAAGTTTGGCCTTGGCTATTCAGTGTTTTCTTCGACCTTCCATGCCACAAAGTTGATAGCTCAATCCTGGAAGATGCCTAAGCTTGCAGATTTCATGGAATCCCTCACACAAGAACAAGATAAACTGGTGATGATGGGCACCATCAAACCTTCCAAAGACCAAGATTTGGTTACTAGAGATTCAAGGGTGGATTCAAAAGGCAAGAAGAAAGAAGAAATCTAAGAATCCACCTGAGAAAAAGAGAGACAAGAATAAGTCTCAAGAGGAGCCTCGAGGCTCCAAGAAGAACTTCCAGAAGAAGAAGAACAAAGGAGAAATGAGAAAGTGTGCATACTACAATAAGGGCTATCATCCTGAGAGCTCTTGTATAAAGAGAAAATTGACATGTTGACCCAACTCCTGCAGAAGAATAACATCTCCCTTCCCTATTTCTCAAAGAAGAGGGAAGGAGGATCAAATTCAGAGGATAGAGAGAGAGAGTACATGCCTTGGTTGTTGGCAGCTTAGAATCCCTGCAACTCTACTTTTCCAAGTTTAAAGCCCTTGTTTTGCAGCTAAAATAGTGTGGAATTGAAAAAAAGGAAGAGCAACTAGTTTTTACCATACTCTCGAAGTTTGGCCCTGGCTATTCAGTGTTTTCTTCGACCTTCCATGCCACAAAGTTGATAGCTCAATCCTAGAAGATGCCTAAGCTTGTAGAGTTCATGGAATCCCTCACACAAGAACAAGATAATGTAGAAATTCTGACCACCAATAGATTAATTTAACTCACAACAAATTACAATTGATCATGCAAAATTGTCAACAATGGAGACTGAATATGGAGCTGTAACACAAAATTATATTAACTCAGTGTACAATAGCCAACCCTATAATAACATAGGTTGTTGAATATATAGAATACATCAATAGGTCGAATGCATAAGGAGGCATCCAAAGCTAGCATAAAGCAGGCTTACCCAAAATAGGCAAATCCCCCATAGGTGTAAAAAGCTGATCCCAAATATGTCATGAGGCTCACGAATTGGCAAGGGCACATGGGAAAGCTAATGAGTGGTGGAATGGTATCTCATACATTCTTTTGCATGGAGGAAAGAGTGGATGAGGAAGAGGCAACAAAGCTAATTCACCTCACCTAGTCTTGCTTTCCTATGTGCCTTAAAACACTGAAAAAGCAGGGAATAAAGTAGAAAAAGCAGATAGGCACTTAGGAGGCCAGGAATAAAGTAGATTTGATTCCTAAGGCTTTCCCAAGCACTACATGAGTCAAAGATGGCAAGTTTGACCTCTATGGATAGGAAATTATTAACTTGCACATGGTGGGACTCATGGACTAGGAAAATAAGACAAAAATAAATGAATTAATGTCTAAGTGGGTAAATACTATGGGTTGATTATTATAACAC
>LPNX010258246.1:158187-170476 GCA_001517045.1 Pseudotsuga menziesii
ATAGGTTGTTGAATATATAGAATACATCAATATGTCAAATGCATAAGGAGGCATCCAAAGCTAGCATAAAGCAGGCTTACCCAAAATAGGCAAATCCCCCATAGGTGTAAAAAGCTGATCCCAAATCTGTCATGAGGCTCACGAATTGGCAAGGGCGCATGGGCAAGCTAATGAGTGGTGGAATGGCAGCTCATAAATTCTTTTGCATGGAGGAAAGAGTGGAGGAGGAAGAGGCAACAAAGCTGATTCACCTCACCTAGTCTTGCTTTCCTATGTGCCTTAAAACACTGAAAAAGCAGGGAATAAAGCAGAAAAATCAGATAGGCGCCTAGGAGGCCAGGAATAAAGCAGATTTGATTCCTAAGGCTTTCTCAAGTGCTACATGAGTCAAATATGGCAATTTTGACCTCTATGGATAGGCAATTAGCAACTTGCACATGGTGGGACTCATGGACTAGGCAAATAAGACAAAAATAAATGAATTAATGTCTAAGTGGGTAAATACTATGGGTTGATTATTCTAACAAATAAACTGGTGATGATGGGCACCATCAAACCTTCCAAAGACCAATATTTGGTTACTAGATATTCGAGGGTGGATTCAAAAGGCAAGAAGAAAGAAGAAAGCTAAGAATCCACCTAAGAAAAAGAGAGACAAGAATAAGTCTCAAGAGGAGCACCGAGGCTCCAAGAAGAACTTCCAGAAGAAGAAGAACAAAGGAGAAATGAGCAAGTGTGCATACTACAATAAGGGCTATCATCTTGAGAGCTCTTGTATAAAGAGAAAATTGACATGTTGACCCAACTCCTGGAGAAGAATAACATCTCCCTTCCTGATTTCTCAAAGAAGAGGGAAGGAGGATCAAATTCAGAGGATAGAGAGAGAGAGAGTACATGCCTTGGTTGTTGGCACATCAAGCTCACCGAGCTTCATCATAGACTCTAGAGATTCAAGACATATGCTTTCAACCAAGGAGGCATTCTCCTCTCTTGACATGTCGAAAGGTCCACCAATAGTGTTGGGAGATGACTCTCTCACTGACAGTTTGGGGAAAGGAAGGATTGATCTTGACCATGGTAACTTCAATAATGTGTTGTATGTTCCATGTCTTGCCTCTAACCTCTTATCACTGTATTTGATGACTCACACAGGGTCTCCAAAGAAGGTCATATTCTCCCTTGATGATGTTGATATCACAGAGATCTTGAATGGTAAAGTCATTGCAAAAGGTGTTGTAGATCACACTTCGAAGGTATACTCAAACCCCTCTGCTCTTCTGATTCATGCTAATGAGGCAAGCAAGATTTGGCATGAAAGATTCAGCCATATTAACTATAAGTTTCTTTCTGATATGAGTGAAAAAGATATGGTCATAGGGTTACCCAAGATTAAGTTTTCCAATGGAGTCTGTCAAGGTTGTATCCTAGGAAAACACCCAGAGCACAAATTTGAGAGAGCTAGTCATGAGAGAACCTCTGCACCTCTTGAGTTGATCCACAGTGATGTTGCTGGTCCATTTCCTCATATGTCCATTATTCAAGCCAAATATTCATTGACATTCCTAGATGACTTTTCCATGTATTGTTGAGTTTACTTCCTGAAGCATAAGTCTGAAGTTTTTGACCTCTTCAAAGTGTTTAAGGCCTTGGTTAAAAACTAGTCTGGGAGGAAACTGAAGATCCTCAAATTTGACAATGGTGGTGAGTATGTCAATTCTAAGTTCATTCAATATTTTAAATATGCACGTATTCAGATCCAACATTCAATCCCTTACACACCACAACAAAATGGTGTTGCTGAGAGAAAGAACAGATCATTGAAAGAGATGGCAACATGTATGATGGAGGCTAAGACTTTGCCACCAAAGTTTTGGGCTGAGGCTATAAAATTTCCATCCTATATCCAGAATAGGGTGCCTCATAAACAAATTCATGGTATGAATCCTTTCAAATATTGGAGTGGGAAGAAGCCATATGTGACCCATTTCAGAATTTTTGGCTCAAAGGCTTGGGCTAGAATTCCAACTGAAAAGAGAAAGGCTTTGCAGCCCCAAATCCAAGAGTGCCTATTTGTTGGGTATTATAAATATTCAAAAGGGCACAATCTGATAAACTTAAGCACAAACAAAGACTTCATTTAAAGGAGTGTTCAGTTCCAAGAAGATCCTTTAGCAGCAGTTGAAGTTGGAGAGTCTTCTTCACCACCAAAACCATTGAATGTAAGTGGAGAGAAAAATTAGTTTGTTGATTCTGATATGTATGATAATGATGATTTAATTGAAGATACTAATATTCCTACAAGACAAAAATGGGAAGAAAATACCATTCATGCCGCTGGGGAACTAGCTGGAAATCCTAGTGATCCTAGGAGGACTAGATCTCAGTTTGAGAGTGCCCTGTGTATGAAAGAACCTTTGTTTGCAGAGAAGTACTATGTGATGGTTGAATCATACCCATAGAAATATGAATATTCATCACATGATCCAATAGGGAAAACAACCATGAAAGAATTATTCATCTCACTCCAGAAGAACAACACTTGGGAACTAGTTGATCTTCCCCCAGGGAGGAAGCTAGTTCAATGTAAGTGGGTTTCCAAAACTAAGTTTGCTGCTGATGGTTCACCTTTGAAATATAAGTGAATATTGGTAGCCAAGGGCTACTCACAGGTACATGGTATTGACTACAATGAAACCTTTGCACCAATGGCAAAGATGGACTCTATAAGGCTAGCCTTAGCCATTGCAGCTTCGAAGCAGTGGGAGGTACATCACATGGATGTGAAGTGTGCTTTCCTAAATAGAGATATTATGGAATATATTTACATGCATCAACGTCAATGGTTTTTTTCTAATCCATCTTTTGTGTGCAGGCTAAATAAATCATTGTATGGGCTCAAGCAAGCCCCTAGGGCTTGGTATGCCAAGATTGATGGCTTTCAGCTGTCATTGAGTTTTGTTCAATGCAATTCTGATCCTAATGTTTATTTGAATATGATTCATGGTTATTTGATGACTATTGTCTTGTATGTGGATGACCTTCTGATTACAGGAAGTTCAAAGAAAGAGATTGCCTCCTTGAAGGATGCAATGAACCATGCATTTTCTATGACTGATTTGGGGTTGTTGAGCCAATTCTTGGGTCTCGAAATTTCTCAATCCCAACATGGAATAAAAGTGCATCAGTCCAAGTATTCTTTATATTTGCTGAAAATTTTCAACATGAAAGATTGCAAGTGAAGCAAGACTCCTTTCCTTTCAGGAGTTAAGCTTGAAGAAGCAGGTTCTTCTCCTATGGTAAATAATACACTGTATAGGCAATTGATTGGGTGTTTTCTTTACCTTACACACACTTGACCTGATATTTATTATGTAGTAAGTGTGGATTCAATATACATGGATTAGGATCACGAGATACATTGGAGAGCATCCAAAAGGATCCTTAACTTTGTTCAAGGAACAAGAACTCATGGGATCTTTTACAAATCTAAATATGATCTTGATTTGGTTGGGTTTACTGATAGTGATTGGGAAGGTGACAACATAGATCGAAAGTCAACATCAGGATATGTGTTCATGCTTGCAGAAGGACCAATCAGCTGGTCAAGCAAGAAACAGAGTGCCATAGCACTCTCATCTACAGAAGCAGAGTATAGAGGAGTTGTAAATGCAACAACTCAATGTTTATGGTTGCAGGGGATACTTGGTGAGTGTGGATTCAAATCAGAGTTTTTAACTATTATCTATTGTGATAATTAGAGCACCATTCGAATCGGCAATGATCCAGTTCAGAGACAGAGAACCAAACACATTGAGATCCATATTTACTACATCAGACAGCTTGTGCATGATGGCACCATTCACCTACTCTTATGTGCATCTTCAGAACAAGTAGCAGACATCTTCACCGAAGTTTTTTGTGAGAAGACATACAACAATCTCAAATCACTACTAGGCATTTCTGATGATGCTATGAAGCATGATTGATGACAAGATTTTCAAATTTTGTTTTACTGTCCATGTTTAAGGGAGGATTTGCCCACTGGGTTTTGGCCTCTTTCCTCAGTTAAATGGACATGCAGTATGTAAAGGGTGACTAAGCCTTGTTGCTAGGCCCTATATTTTTCTGATATTTACTCATAAAGTTAGGCTTAAGGGGCGGATGTTAGAATAATCAACCCATATTTAACTACCTTAGACATTAATTAATCCATTTTTGTCTTATTTGCCTAGTTTCCTATATTCCACTCTATGCAAGTTGTCTTCCACATGTCATAGAAGTCCAAATTGATAAAATGAGTCATGGAGCGCTTGGAAAACCTCCTGGAAACCATATTTAGCATGTATTCTTTATTCCAGATCCTCCAAAGTGCATATCTTCTTTTCTGCTAATTTGTCTGTTTTATTGAGAAATAACGCAAAAGGGAAGGTAGGACTAGGTGTAGTTGACTTGTTTTTTTCCCTCATCATCCTCCATAATTTTATCCTAATAAAAGCATGTATGAGTTGTATTTCCATCCCTTATTAGATTTCCTACTTGAATTTGCCAATTCGTGAGCCTCTAAGTGGATTTGGAAACTGCTTTATGCACCAATGGGGGATTTGACTAGATTTAGTAAGCCTACTTTTTGACTATTTCGAATGGAATCCTTATGCATTCGAATATATCATGTAATTATATATTTCAGCAGCCTATGACTTCATAAGGTTGGCTATTGTACACTTATTCAATACAGATTAGTGTTATGCTCCAATTTCAGTCTCCTTTGTTTGTAATTTTGCATGTTTGATTAGCAATTTTGTGAGTGCAATTGTTCTATCACTTGGGTTCAATTTCCATAGTTAGAAATGCACTTGTTATTTTTCTAGAAGGAAATATAACACATGTTAGCTTTCCTTCATTGTGCTACATCATTATAGGAATTTCCCTTGTGGTTGTGCTAGAAAGAAAGCTAACATGTGCTATATTTCCTTCATGGTACAATGTATTTGATGGAAATGTAGTTGTACCATTAGGAAAGCTAACACGCGTTATCTTTCATTCACATGTAATGTTGTTATAAATGTCCTTGTGATTGTGCTAAAAGGAAATATAACATGCATTAGTTTTCATTTATTGTGCAACATCGTTGTAAGAAATTCCCTTGTGCTTGTGTTAGAAGGAAATCTAACATGTGTTATATTTCCTTCACGGTGCAATGTATTTGATGACAATGTGGTTGTACCAAAATGAAAGCTTGCCTTAGCTTTCATTTGTCGTGATATTTTGTAGCTACAAATTTCTTTGCACTTGTTCTAGAAATAAAGATAACGCGTGCTATATTTCATTCACTATGCAATGTTGTTTCAAGAAATGTCGTTATGCTTATGCTAGAAGGAAGGCTAACATGTGTTAGATTTTCTTCACGATGCAATGTATTTTATGGAAATGTAGTTGTACTGGTAGGAAATCTAACACATGTTAGCTTTCATTTGCATGCAATGTTGTTGTTAGAAATGATCTTGTAGTTGTGTTAGAAGGAAAGCTAACACACGTTAGCGTTCCTCATAGTACAACGTCATTGTAAGAAATGTCCTTGTGTTTGTACTAGAAGGAAAGCTAATGCATGTTAGATTTCCTTTATGGTGGAATCTATTTTATAGTAATGTAGATGTACTAATTGGAAATCTAACACAAGTTAGCTTTCATTGACATGCAATGTTTTTTTTAGAAATTCCCTTGTGGTTGTGCTAGAAGGAAAGATAACATGCATTAGTTTTTTCTTCACCGTGCAACACCATTGTGAGAAATTTTGTTGTGCTTTTGCTAGAAGGAAAACTAATATGCATTAGATTACCTTCATGGTGGAATGTATTTGATGGAAATGTTGTTGTAATAGTAGGTAAGATAACACATGTTAGCTTTCATTCACATGCAATGTTATTGTTAGAAATTCCCTTGGTGTTGTGCTATAAATAAAGCCAACACATGTTAGCTTTCCATTACTGTACAACGTCGGTGTGCGAAATTCCCTTGTGCTTGTTCTACAAGGAAATCTAACGCACGTAAGATTTTTTTCATAGTGCAATGTATTTGATGGTAATATAGTTGTACCCATAGGGAAGATAACACTATTTATCTTTCATTCACATGCAATGTTGTTGTTAAAAATGCACTTGTGATTGAGCTAGAAGGAAATCTAACATGTGTTAGATTTGCTTCATAGTGCAACGTTGTTGTAAGAAATGTCTTTGTGCTTATGCTAAAAGGAAATCTAACATGTGTTAGATTTTATTCATTGTGCAATGTATTTGATGGCAATTTGATTTTACCAGTAGGAAATCCAACACACATTAGCTTTCATTCACCATGATATGTTGTTCCTAGAAATGTCTTTGGGCTTGTGCTAGAAATAAAGCTAACATGTGTTAGCTTTGCTTCATTGTGCAATGTTGTTTTAAGAAATGTTTTTACATTTGTGCTAGAAGGAAGACTAACATGAATTATATTCCCTTCATGGTGCAGTGTATTTGATGAGAATGTGGTTGTACCAGTGGGAAAGCTAACACACGTTAGCTTTGTTTCAACATGCAATGTTGTTGTGAAAAACGTCCTTGTTCTTTTTTAAGAAGGAAAGCTAATGCTAATGTGTTAGCTTTCCTTCACTATGCAATGTCATTGTAGGAATTTCCCTTATGGTTGTGCTAGAAGGAAAGATAATGCATGTTAGATTTCCTTCATGGTGCAATGTATTTGATGCTAATGTAGTTGTACCAATAGGAAAGCTAACACGTGTTAGTTTTCATTCACATGCAATGTTGTTGTTAGAAATTCCCTTGTGATTGTGCTAAAAGGAAAGCTAACACATGTTAGTTTTCCTTCACTGTGCAACATCGTTGTAAGATATTCTCTTGTGCTTATGCTAGAAGGAAAGTGAAGATGTGTTAGATTCCCTCACCGTGCAATGTATTTGATGGCAATTTGGTTGTACCAAAAGGAAATCTAACATGCATTAGCTTTCATTCACCATGATATTTTGTTGCTACAAATTTATTTGTGTTTTTTCTATAAAAAAAGATAACATGTGCTAGCTTTCATTCACTGTGCAATGTTGTTGTAAGAAATTTTGTTATGCTTATGCTAGAAGGAAGGCTAACATGCATTTGATTTCCTTCATGGTGCAATGTATTTGATGACAATGTAGTTGTATCGGTAGGAAAGCTAACACACGTTATCTTTCATTCATTGTGCAATGTTGTTGTTGGAAATGTCTTTCTGCTTGTGCTAGAAGGAAAACTGAGGTGCATTTTCTTTTATTCATTGTACAATGTTATTGTAAAAAATTCCTTTTTGCTCGTGCTATAAGGAAAGTTAACATGTATTAGATTTCCTTTATGGTGCAATGTATTTGATGGCAATGTGGTTGTGCCAATAGGAAGGCTATCACGAGTCATCTTTCATTCACTGTGTAATGTCATTGTTATAAATCCTCTTGTGCTTGTGCTAGAAATAAAGCTAACACGTGTTAGATTTCTTTCATGGTGAACTGTATTTGATGATATGTAGTTGTCCCCATAGGAAATCTAACAGTTGTTATCTTTCATTCATTGTGCAATGTTGTTATTCTTGTGCTAGAAAGAAATCTAACACACATTAGATTTTATTCATGGAATAATGTATTTGATGACAATGTAGTTGTGCTAGTAGGAAATCCAACATGCATTAGCCTTCAGTCATTGTGCAATGTTGTTGTTATAAATGCCCTTGTTCTTTTGCTAGAAGGCAAGCTAACACATCGTTATATTTCTTTCATGGTGCAATGTATTTGATGGAAATGTGGTTGTGCTAGTAGGAAATCCAACATGTTTTGGCTTTCATTCATTGTGCAATGTTTTTATTAGAAAACCCCTCAAGCTTGTGCTAGAAGGAAAGCTAGTATGTGTTAGATTGCATTAATGGTGCAATGTATTTGATGCTAATGTGGTTTTCCCTGTAGGAAAGCTAACGCATGTTATCTTTCATTTACTATGAAAAGTTGTTTTAATAAGTTTCCTTCTGCTTGTGCTAGAAGGAAATCCAACATGCATTAGATTTCCTTCATGGTGCAATGTATTTTATAGTAATGTGGTTGTGCTATTAGGTAGGCTATCATGTGTCGTCTTTCATTCACTATGCAATGTTTTTGTCTGAAATGCTCTTATTCTTGTTCTAGAAAGAAAGCTAAAACACGTTAGATTTTCTTCATGGTGCAATGTATTTGAGTACAATGTATTGTGTGAGTAGGAAAGCCAACGCACATTAGCTTTCCCTCTTTGTGCAATGTTGTTGTTAGCAATTCCCTTGCGCTTGTTCTAGAAGGAAAAATAGCATGAATTAAATTTTATTAATGGTTTAATTCATTTTATGACAATGTGGTTTTGCTAGTATGAAATCTAACATTCTTTATCTTTCATTCACTATGAAATGTTTTTATCGAAAATTCTCTTATGTTTGTGCTAGATGGAAAGCTAACGATTCATTGTGCACTCTTGCTGGAATATTTTCCCTTTCCATTGTGCTAAAAGGAAAGCTAATTTGTGTTAGATTTCCTTCATTGTGGAATGAATTCAATGACAATGTGGCTTTGCTACCAGGAAAGGTAGCACGCATTAACTTTCATTCATTGTGCAATGTTGTTGTCAGAAATGCTCTTCTGATTGTGCTAGATGGAAAACTAATGATTCATTGTGCAATGTTGTTGGAAGTTTTTCCTTTGTGGTTGTGCTAGAAGGAAAGATAACATACGTTAAATTTCTTTCATGGTGTAATGGATTTGATGGAAATATGGTTGTGCCAGTAGGAAACATAAAACACATTAGTTTTCATTCACTATGCATTGTTGTCGTTAGAAATTTCCTTGTACTTGTGCTTGAAGGAAATTTAAGATGCATTAGAATTCATTCATGGTGTAATGTATTTTATTGTAATGTGGTTGTACCAGTAGGAAATATAATAAAGCTTAGATTTCATTCACTGTGCAATATTGTTGTAATAAATGTCCTTATGTTTGTTCTAGACAGAATGCTAACACGCGTTAGATTTGCTTCATGGTGCAATTTATTTGATGACAATGTGGTTGTGCCCATAGGAAATCCAACACACATTATTTTTCATTTGTTGTGCAATGTTGTTAGAAATGCGGTTGTGCTTTTGTTAGATGGAAAACTAAAATGTGTTAGATTTCATTCATGGTTCAATGTATTTGATATTAATGAGGTTGTGCTAGTAGGAAACTAGCATGTGTTCACTGTACAATGTTTTTGTTAGACATGCCTTTCTATTTGTGATAGATTGAAAGCTAACGATTCATTGTGCAATGTTGTTGCAAGAAATTTCCTTGTGCTTGTGTTAGAAGGAAAACTAAAATGTGTTATATTTTCTTCATGATGCACTGTATTTCATGGAAATGTGGTTGTCCCAGTAGAAAAGATAGCATGCGTTAACTTTCAGTCATTATGTAATGTTTTTGTTAGAAATTCCCTTTTGCTTGTGCTAGAAGGAAAACTAACATGTGTTAACTTTCATTCATTATGCAATGTTGTTGCTAGAAATGCCCTTCTACTTGTGCTAGAAGAAAAGCTAACATGTGTTAGATTTCCTTCATGGTGTAATGTATTTGATGACAATGTGGTTGTCCTAGTAGGAAGCTAGCATGTGTTATCTTTAACTCATTGTGTAATGTTGTTAGAAATTCCCTTTTTTTTTTGCTAGAAGTAAAACTAACATGTGTTATATTCATTCGTTGTGCAATGTTGTTGCTACATATTCCTTTTTACTTGTGCTAGAAGTAAATCTAATGCATATGCTGCAATGTATTTGATGGCCCAATGTATCATGTGCCATCCTTCATTCACTATGCAATGCTGTTGTTAGAAATCCCCTTGTGCTTGTGCTAGAAACAGAGCTAACACACGTTAGATTTCCTTCATGGTGCAATGTATTTGATGATAGTGTAGTTGTGATAGTAGGAAATCCAACACATGCTAGCTTTCATTCATTGTGCAATGTTGTTGTTAGATATTCTTTTGTGCTTGTGCTAAATGGAAAACTAATATGCATTAGATTTCATTTATGGTACAACTTATTTGATGATGATATGGTTGTGCCAGTAGGAAAGCTAACACACATTACCATTCATTCATTGAGCAATGTTTTTGTCATAAATTCCCTTCTATTTGTGCTAGATGGAAATATAATGATTCATTGTGCAACATTGTTGTAATAATTTCCCTTGTGCTTGTGTTAGAAGGAAACTTAACATGTGTTACATTTCCTTGATGATACAATATAATTGATGGCAATTTGATTGTGACAGTAGGAAAGCTAGCACATGTTGGCTTTCATTCATTGTGCAATGTTGTTGTTAGAAATGACCTTGTTCTTGTTCTAGAAGGAAAGTTACCATGCATTAGTTAGCGTTTATTAACTATGCAATGTTATTGCAAAAAATTCACTTCTTCTTATGCTAGAAGAAAAGCTAACATGCATTATATTTCCTTCATGGTGCAATGTGTTTGATGGAAATTTGGTTTTGCCAGTAGGAAGGATATCACATGTCAGCTTTCATTCACTTTGTAATGTCATTTTTAGAAATGCTCGTGTGATTGTGTTAGAAAGAAAACTAACAAACATTGTGTTTCCTTCATGGTGCAATGTTTTTTATGATAATGCAGTTTTTCCAATAGGAAATCCATGACATGTTAGCTTTCATTCGTTGTGCAATGTTGTTGTTATAAATTCTCTTGTTCTTATTCTAGAAAGAAAGATAACAACTGTTATATTTTCTTCATGGACTAATGTATTTGATGACAATGTGGTTGTGCCAGTAGGAAATCCAATAAGCACTACCTTTCATTCATTATGCAATGTTGTTGTTAGAAATTCCTTTATGCTTGTTCTAGATGGAAAACTAATACACGCTTGATTTCCTTCATGGTGCAATGTATTTGACAGCAATGTGGTTGTGTCAGTAGGAAAGCTAGCATGTCTTGGATTTCATTCATTGCGCAATGTTGTTGTTAGAAATGGACTTGGGCTTGAGGTAGAAAGAAATCCAACATGTGTTAATATTTCATTCATGGTGCAATTTATTTGAATATAATGTGGTTGTGCCAGTAGTAAAGCTAACGTCTTAGCTTTCATTCTCTATGCAATGTTGTTGTAAGAAATTTCCTTCTGCTTGTGCTAGAAGGAAATCTAACATGCGTTAGATGTCCTTCATGGTGCAATGTGGTTGTGCTAGTAGGAATGCTATCACATGTCATCCTTCATTCATATGTCTTCCTTTAAATGAGTGAGGGATTGAAGCATTGCATGGCATCTTAGTGAGTACATAGGCATGATTGTTTTCTCTTGAAAAGGATGATCAAGTTTAATACATGGATAATCATACATTCAATGTATTGAAAGTGTTAGTAATTATCAAATAGGTGTAGTATGGTAGGTGGTATGAAAACTAGTATAGAGCAAAGATAATAGTTTACATTGATGATTGACAACTTCACATTAATTGTCATTTTTCAAGTAAACATGGTTGGTTGTTGTTGATGTAGAGTGAAATTGTTTCTTGTAAAGTGCATGGTGGTATATACATTGAGAATATATTGGAGTTCACAAGAGAAATTAGTAGTGTTAGAGTTATAATAAGAGTTAGAAAAAATTGAAACTAGAATGACGGATTTGAAGGCCAATAACAAATTGTGTCAATTAACTCAATTTCTAATACTTCTCAACTGAAATTGTTTTGTAGTGTTTTAATGTGGAAATATAATACCAAAGAGGGGTCTATAGTCTATTGGAAATCAAATCAGACCTGATAGACAATTCAATTCGGGTGAATCCATGGACCTGGGTAACACTTTTTGGCAAGCACATTTTTCCAAAATCAAAAAAACGTACCTCGGTCGAGGGATTGTTAAGCCCTCGACCGAGGTATTAATACCTCGACCGAGGTTTTTTGAAGCCCTCGACCGAGGTTCGTTTCAGCCCTCGGTCGAGGTATTTACTAACCCTCGGTCGAGGTATCAAAACCTCGACCCAGGGTTACTAAATACCTCGACCGAGGTATTGACCTCGGTCGAGGTATATACCTCGGTCGAGGTACCTTCTCAAAAAAAATTATAAATAGGGGCCGCGCGGGCCCCAAACGTCATTTTCAATCACTCGACCAAGAGACGCAGCTCGACCGAGGGATAGAACTCGACCGAGGGACAGCGACAATCTAGCAAAAGCAACCCCACCTCCTCAAAATGTCGGAGCCAAGAGGTAACCA
>LPNX010258257.1:1072-46163 GCA_001517045.1 Pseudotsuga menziesii
ATGAACAAGATTGAATTATCCAACTGATTTCTAATTAAAAATGACAAGTGCAACATGTCATTTTTCAATATAAACACAATCATCAAGACGATCCATGGGAATCAAAGATTCCAGTGATAAACAACACCTGGAAATCTTGTTATGCGGTCTGGTCCAATCGGTGAGGAGTATAATCTAAAAACAACGATCCAACCTGGACGTAAACAGCACCCATAATACCTGCAGCAAATCAAATAATAAAATTAAAGCATGAACACAAATAAAAGAATGATAAATCGTAAATAACAAATGAAATGCAATAAACAAATACCTGTACAAGATCCTCAAAATTCAAAAACAAATCGATCCAGCATAATCATAAGTTAACTGGTGCATTAAAGACTTGAATATTGACCCCATTAGAATGATTCGGTGAAGGAGCCCTGAATTGCATCAGCGCAATCTGAGCATTGAGCTCACGCAACTTTTCTTCACTCTTTTCATTTGTGTCTTGCAATTTTAGAACCCTCCTTATGAGCTTGTTCTTATGCTTCCTCAATCGTGAAAGCTGCTGACCACTTTCATCAACCTTTGCCCTTAACTCCACATTCTCAGTTTTCATTAAATCCTGACTTGCTACTATTTCATTCATCCTGTCTTCCATTCTACGAACCTTATCCAAGAGACAACTAATGAACAGAGGATGAATGGTTTGCCCAGTTCCACGAAAAACAGTCGAGGTTGTTTTAATCTGTTTTTCTTTAACTATAGAATCAGCCATATGATTAACTGAAACTTCCCGCACTTCCTTATCCCCTACTGGAGAATTATTATGATCAAGAGTGGCATCAACTTGCGGCTCGACAACAGACAGCGAAGGAGCTTCGTGCATATCATTATCAACCACAAGGTGACCTTCACCAACTAAATCATGAACGGACTCAGGATGAACCAGGTTGTTTGTAACAGGCAAGAGAGCAATGGTTTCTTCATCATCAATCATTGGAATTTTATTACTTACGGGGTTTTTAACCATTTTAGCTTTCGCCATACTCCTGGTCAGCCTTCTAACCAATTTGGACTTGGGTAGATTTCCTCGATGATTCCCAATTTTATCACTACTGATGGGCGGAGTAACAGGTGACAGAGATGAAATCTTTCTCATACGCCGAGGACCTCTAGGGGTTTGAGAACTGTTCACTGGATTACTCATGGGCTCTTTATAGGTTTCAGAACCATTACGGCTATTGTTCGACAGAGATTTGTGCGGGGAAAAAGGCAGAGCCGAACCCGAATCTCTATGCTTACTACAGTCATCAGGACTGTCAAACATGCAATGACAGAAGGGTGAAAAACCGTTTGACTCAATAAACTGCTCCCATGAGCGACCTGATTTTAACAACTCGTAATCAATCAACATTCGAACTAGACCGTGATGGAAAAGACTGTGGCTGACATGTTTAGGCCCCTTTTTTATGGCGTTTGACATCTTAAATAAACTATGCAGAAGATAGTAAGGCAAATTAATGGGAAACCCTACAAAGGCAGCCATCAGACGAAGATGATATACGTATGCCAAAGATAATCGGCCCTCACAGGTCAAATATCTATGAATTAACTCAAGCACTAGACGCCATTCTTTAAGAAAATACTTACTTGCCACCCCAGTCCGAAACGAAACTTCCTGAGTCGGTTTCTTTAACAATCGTCTCCATTCGGTAATGTCCATCTTTTGGTATTTGAACCACTTTTTCCCAGACAGAGACAGACCCGTTGCAGCTGCTATGGATCTTTCATCAACTCGGAAACAGAGATCACCAACCTCAGCTTGGTAATTAACCAGGGACAGGGCAAAGACTCTGGTAACCTCAGGGTTCGAGTCGGAAAACTTCTCGAAGAATGGCATCCACCCCACATTCCTAACTTTTTCTGCGAGCTCAGGGTTTGAGCTTAACAGGGTCATCTCATAGGGTTCCACCCTCACGATAGGAGCCATCACAGGCCGATTACGAATGCGTAACCACACACAAAATATGTACCACCATTTGGCCAGAGACAGAAGACCAGGTTGTGAGCACTTAGAACGAAGGCTGAGCAACACCAGGTAACGAGCAGGGTAAGCCATGCACGAGTTCAGGTTATACTTCTGCGGGTTCGACATGAGCGAAAGCATCGACGTTTGGAGTGGTAATGGATTGATAACCCAAATGACGGTTGAAAACTCTAGAACGCTGATAATATCATGATTCAACCCTGACTTAAATGATAGGAAACTTTACATTGTACGTAAAATAGGTGGTTTATTGTCAAGCAGCCACGATATCAGACATGTACCTGAACTTAAATATGACAGGCAATTCAAGTGCCAGGGTGATGATGACAAGCTGGCTTCACGACATATGATTTAAGACACAGACTGCGCCAAAAATCAATTCGGTGGTAACCCTAATATATGCACTCATATCATAGATTCGACATATCTCGTAAAGGTGGCGGAAGTCATACTATAATCACAAATTATGCACATGAACCTTGAAATAAGATCATATGGAATTGAATCAAGATCGACAATGGCTCGGAAACTTAGGATAAGGACCATGAGACATAAGTCTAGGCTTCGCCAGGGTTAGAAGCATCAAACCTTTGACAATTATAGTTTAGACAATGCATGAAAACCATAATAATGAAACCTTGCAAATCATCATGATAAAGAAACCAATAAAATATATCTCTGATATTTTGGGATAATATACATGACCAGGGTTGCAAAGCAGGAATAAAAATCATTAAGAGTCACGTCTTAATTTCCCTAGTATAAATCATCCAAAACAATCACTTCAATATGATAGTCTATTAATCCAATAGAATTTGCAAAGGTTATTAGAAAAAATTAAATTTCAACAAATCAGTAGCTTAGGGGAAACCACCATATCAGTAACTGAAAACTCATTAAACCTGTCCTTTTAAAATTTAAACATTTCATCAAACAAAATGGAATTTTGTTTGATGAAATAATGATTTTAGAAGGCTGTTGAGCAGGGGCACAACACTAGGGATCCAACATGTCACCTTAAGGCCCAACTTGTTAATGACTAACAAGCTGTCATCCTAACAACTGACATTAGAAACAATGTAATAGCATTTGAATTGCTTCCTTTCCACCTAACCTTGAAAGTTAGAGGATTCAATGCAAATATCTGACCCCATGTAGTGAACGTTTATCCCATGTAGTGTTGTACTTCTTAAAATCAACAAGGTTCACTGTTTTAACTTACCATTTAGTGCTCAAATAACTACACTAAATTTGTTTTAAAGGAGTGGTACTAATATTCACATAATCACTTGAGAATAGATGGAAGCATTATAAAATTTTACCCAACAAAAAAGCAAGTAAACAACAAAAAAGAGGACTGCCACACAAAAAAGAGGTAAATTTCACTATATTTTCATCATTTTAATATTGTAGAGCAGAGAAAGAAAGACATACGAATGAGTAGATCATGGCAATAAATGCATGGAATTTATCTTAAAAGTAGGAAAACTTTTGTTAGAAAACCATTAATCCAACAAGTCTCAGACTACTATAGGAATTTGGACAATCAACAGAGAAGGAAGCTTAATGTCAGAGTTACAAGTTGTTTGCAACTGTTTTCAAGCATTTTGCAGCAAACAAACTTTGAGGAGTAGGGTGGCTAGCCAAGACCAATAATATTCGATTGTAGACATCTAAATAGTGTTGGAATTGTCCATTAGAAGTTTCCTTTGGGTCATTAGTTGAAAATGTATGTATTGAAAGTGGATCCCTCCACATCTATTTAAGATGATATTGTAGTATAAAAATGAAAATTTATTCAACCTCTCACCAAAATATCTAGATACATCCAACAGACTAAATAGTGCTACAAACTAAAGATAAACTTAGGGAATATTTCTTAAATCTACCAAGAAGTACATATAACTCCATCATACCTACCATCTACAAAATTTTTACCTACTACAAATTCAAAATCAACCACTATCTATAGAATGGAGACAACACATTCACATCCCAACTAGAATAGATCATACCTTAGTCATGGCCTATTAGGAGAGGGTATGCACATTTACAAATAAGGTTTATCAACCTGAGAGGAATGATGCCCAAGTTAACAGTCCAAGAGTAGCCCAGAGAAATCAACACGGTCTACTTTATCAGCAGCAAAATCGAATTATCATGCATTCTTCATTTGCTAACAAATGGAATTCAATTCAAAGGAAATTGTGAAATTATTAGTGACTCCAATATGATTACACCAATAATCTATTTCGAATGATGGAGAAAACCCATTTCTTAGCTAGATGCAAGGTCCGTGATGGACTTGGAATAATGTTGGTGGTAGCAATTTGAATAAATACCGAGCCAAATATGTGTTGGATTTATTGCTTGAATGTATATTTAATGGGAAGATATAGTTGAGCCACAACCAAATCCTGTGATTATGCATTACAATACACAGTATGTGATGTAATTGACCTGGAAACAGAGCATTGTAAACAGAATTGAACCCTTCCATACATACTTCCCACTTATACAAGGAGAATTTGACCTCATCTTTGACAAATTGAATGTCCCATTGCAGAGAGTGCATTGGCATTGGTGATTAGCATTGGTTTTGACTTTCAATAACTCGAAACCTGACCTAAAGCAATGAACCAATCTAGAACAAAATCCTTGGAATTAACTCTGAAAATAGAGAACTCTGCATTATTCTAAGAGTAGAGACCAAATTTCAATTTTGCACAAAAGCCGTGTTGGTGAGACTTGAAGGCTATAAGTCCCATATTTACAGATCATGTCTACATTTTTGTTAGTGCTACAAGACTTTCCCATGAAGAAAAAACATAAAATATGATTCCATGTTTGTTTGTGTTCTAGGTGATCATGAACATTTATCATATACCCAATCATCCAACTAAAAGAAATAGAACACTACCCACTTGTTTGGAATTTTACTTTTACTTTCATCAAACCCTCCCACTTCTCCAGAGAAAAACCATCTCTATTGAAGCAATGGTCTCTCCTAGACATCTACATCAGCAATTAGGTGTCTTCTATCCAGAATAGCATTGGGGGTAGACTGAATTTTATCAAAAACATGTCTTATCAAAACGCATCTTATAATCTCTTTACCGATATTTTGTAAAGATTGCTTCTAATTTTGGGACAGGAAACTTGGTATCTCAGATTCTCAAGTAACCAGAATTTGTTTTTTATTTGGAAATTCTAGGGTATGCATTGGATTTTTTCTTACTGAGAGTTCAATTTCACGATTTGTGGTTAAAGTGACAAGAGAATTTTTCACTATTCAAACCACACAAATATGTTGTGCAAATACAGCGTGAATAAATATCTGACAGTTGAGCGACACTCCTAGCTCAAACGAGAAAATGCCCACAATCATAGGTGTACCTTAGATAGTCTTGGTATTTACCAGACAACAGTATTCCTTACTTTAAGCCTCAAGTGCTTTAGAGAATCCATACGTTATTCTATTCACCAAAATTTTAAATTGGTATTTCCTTGAGCTGCAAATCCCTAGGTGAAATGGCATTTAACACATCTTCCAAACCATCTCAGTGCATATTTCCAAGACAATTAGAATCAATCTACACATTTATAATGCCATTTAATTAATAAGGCATTATTTCTAGTTGAATGAAAGATTATCTACTTTTCCACATAGAAGAGAAAAAATCGAATTCAGGCATAGTAAAGACCACTCACATGACAACAAAATGGGAATATCGCTGCAAGAAGAGGCTTTCAAAATGCAATTTCATTAATCCAAATATCTAAAAGCAAGCATACACAAACAGAGATACATAGTCATGCGAACAGACTCACGGCTCTACAAGATAGACAACACCGATAAAATTGCTTGCTCTGCATTTGCACATTTATCTTCTGACCTTCAAAAAATTCACAGAACAGCCATCCTTTCCCCTTGCAAGGATCACAGAGGATGCCATCACCCGTTACTTCCTAGAATGTAAATCATGATTCATAAAATAGTTAAAAATCAATAAAATTATATGCATTCTAAATACCAATCAAGAAACAAATTCAAGTATATACTATAGTTACATCCAAAGCTCACAAGTATAGTAAACAACACAAGCGTGTGTGTGTATACTATAGTTACATCAAAATCTCACAAGTACAACAAACAACACAAGCATGTCTATATATATATATATATATATATGAATGAAATAAGTGGATGGGATACATAAAATACTAGAGAGGGTATACGAAGGACAAAATATTAAAAATTACAGTCTATCATAATCAACTAGGGCATACTAATTGGTATCACCATTAACTGATACATATCCTTCATTGCAGGAAGCTATGGAAAAATAACTTTATATCCTCTGTTGCATTATTAAGACAACTACTAATTTTTTCACGGAGTAGAAACAGAGAAAAGTTATTATATATACTTACTTGTTGGGATTGAAGTGAAGATTCCTTGTAGGTAATTCTCTGTGTAAAAGCAGGCATGGAGTTAATCCTTACGACAATGATGATTTGTAATTTTAACAGAGAAACCAGAGCAACAAAACCACACACCTTCTCTAATAAATAGAGAACTGATCAATGAGAGGAGCCCATACCACCCCACCCACTAACAACTGGATATAGCGACAAAATAGGAATTATCGGCATATGAACCTCCCACATACCCAGTGCCGAACCAACCACACAAAAGATCTAGCAACAAATTGCAGATTTTAGGAATAGGAAATGGTCAGCCCCAAAAATCAAAACTGGGATGGAACTAGTAAAAAACCAGAAACAAAAACTAGTTGATCAAATAATACATAAAATATTCAAATTTTGATGGAAAAATAATATTCATGTGCATCCATGTGAATCCAAACAATTAGATACAAATATGAAATTTTTTCTCATGTATATAGAAAGGGTGCATGTAATATTAAGAATGCAGATGTATATATAGTTGTAACAAAATCTGACCCCAAAATGGACAATTGAGGATTAATATCATCCTCTAGATAAAATTACGCCAACCTAAAAATGGATTTTTCCCTCTATATTTGTCAACATTCCTAGACTTAACCTTACTATTAACTATGAATGGTAGGGAATCTGGACAAAATGGGCATTACACCTTAACCAAGAAAAACTGGAAACCTGTGGATGCATGTGTTGTTCATTCTTTGTTTAATTGTAACTTAGAATTTTGAATATGTATGTTATATTAACACCAGCTTTGAAATAATATATCTGAGTGTTAATCAGACATATTCATGGATATCATCCGGAGTGAGCTCAGTGTTACAGAGTTCACCATTCAGCATTGACGGTTTGTATGGGGTGGAATGGTTAGTCAGCCAATTGAATCAATATCGACGGTTTGTGGAGTGCCTTTCAGATCTAACACATGGTGCCTTTGTGGAGTGTTGTCTTCTAGAATGAGATGAGGTATATGTCCATTAGGGTGTAGGGAGAACTTATCATACACCAGCAATCAACTTCATAATTCGGATTCACTCTTATGCTAGCTTGTATGCCAGTTGACTTTAAAGGTTTATTTCGTAAAGTAGCATGGTAGTGTTGTCTTCTAGACTGAGATGAGGTATATGTCGATTAGGGTGTAGGGGGGGATTATCATACACCAGCAACCAACTTCATAATTTGGCTCCACTCTTATGTTAGTTGTATACCAGCTGACTTTAAAGGTTTATTTGGTAAAGTAGCATGGTACATTTTACTATGTTTGCTGACCTAGAGTGATGAATAGAAAATTTCAATTACTTCATTTGGCATGGCTTGCTATGTCCATTGTCAACTATCCCTCATGCCAAACATATCATAGCAGCAGGATGTAATTATATTTTCATTCATATTGCAAAAGGTATTAATAAATCTTACACAAGAAATTGATTCAGTCTTTGGACTAGCATCACTGACAGGTAGAAACTCAGCCTTGGATTCAAATTGGCCTAGCTACCTCAAAAAACAACACTTTATTTGCATGCTAGATGTGTAGGTAGTTCTAATCAGACTTGGCTCCCTTTATCAGCTCATCTCTAACATTATCAAACCTGCTCTATTACCAAAATGGTGCAAGCCTATTGGGGCTGCAATTATTCTCAGAGCACACAACAATGTTATGGATGCAAATTCACAAAAATCAATACATAAATAACAGAGGAAACAACAAGCTTAACCAGTATATTGAATTCAAGGTTCAATTATTACAAACAGGCTTTAATGGGCTCTTTACTTCAGCTTACAACAAAACATGGGTCAATGCCCTTCAAACATTAATATTCTCACTGGTCTGTTTTGACTGGGCTACAATGGGTTCATAAGGAATAAGGTATATTCTACAGCCTGGTAGGGATAATGTGTAACGCCCATATATAATGCTTATGAATCAAAATGGAAAAAACTACATTTGTAATAAAAAAATATCAAACATATTATAAAATATATATAGAATTTTAAAAAAATATGAAGCATACATACATACATATATATATATATATATATATATATATATATATATATATATATATATATAAACCATCGTAGAGCCACAAGGGTTAGCTCAAGCTTTGTTGTCCATGGGGAGGCCATGCTGCCATATGTCACTGGCTAAAATCCAGTAGAGTCCCTCAGGGTTACCAGCCACTATAGTAACTAGAATGTGAGCATCCCTCTATCTAAATATTCTGTGAAGTGGGGTATCCCATGAGGTTTTCCTTGGAAAAAAAATATAAGCCAGCATAGATCAATCTTAAGCATTGAGATATTTGCACCTGGACCTTTTAAGCACAGATATTTGCACCTGGCTTCCTTTTTATCCCTATCTGTGCTTAATAGATATAGAGTTAAGATGAATCTAAAATGATGTGTAAGAGTTGAAAATGGTGTGTTGGATGGTGAGGTTTCTAGTTCGCTGAGGTCAACAACATGTTAAGCCCTCCACCAGTATTTCATTCTCACTGTGGTCTTCTCTACCAGCTTGGCTTGAATTTCAAAGGGATGAGACTGAGTACAAATTCCAGGTGATTTTGGTAGAAAAGATACCACTTAGACTTGTATCTAAGCCAAAGGAAGTCTGCTCTTTGTGGTGCAACCTCTCTGGAATTTTAAAGGGATGAGTCTGGGTACAAATTCCAGGTGATTTTGGTAGAAAAGATACCACTTAGACTTGGTAGCTAAGACAAAGGAATCCTGCTCTTTGCAGTGCAGCCTCTCTGGAATATTTTTGCGGTGCAACCTCTCAATACACTTGTCTTTAATCATGTCCAAGAAAATAGGATGGTGTGTTGGGAAACTCAGGAGTTTATGGTATTTTGGGACAACTTCTGAACATTTTATTAAGCATTATACTGGAAGTTAATACTGAGTTAGACTGGTCAAGTGCAGAAGGATTGACTGGTGTTATGTTTGTTTGTAAATTCAAATAGTACCTATTGTTGTCATGCTATTAACTGGCCATGTCAGAAGTTCATTATCTGAAGTGAGCAGTCTACCATCCTCTAAACTCCTAGTGTTAGTAGTCAATCCATTCACATCTTTGTTTTCCATTTCATATGATGAGTTTTGATTTATATCTTCTTTCTTTTGAGGTGCATCCATTTTGTTCAGACACTCTAAGCTCCAGAACACTTCATTTGAATTGTATTTTGTTTCACTTGAATCAAATTGAATCCTGGAAATAGAACAATTTGCAGCATCTGCCATGTCAACCGCAGACTCAAAATTGTTTATCCTATCTCCTGTAGTCATTCCCATGAATGGCTCCTTTGAATGTAAATCATTTTGGCTCTATAAAGCTATATCTTTGATGTCCACATTCATAGAAGCAATTGCGACTTTTTTGTTGTGAATGCTGCATACTTGAGCTATGTCTTCAATCATGTTTGGAGAAACAAAAGGCTCTAGAGCCATATTTTGTGTTTGTTGTTCTATTTCACCAGGCAACATTACAACATGAATGCTCCATGAATTATCATTGGCTTCAACCAAGAGTGCCATATTTACTCTATTCAAATATTGTGAATCAGATAACCCTTCAATTGCTTCCTCTACAGCACTAATTTTTGCACTGTTGTCATGTCCATTCTGATGAAATTCAACAACCGATTGTGTTAAGGCAGGTTTGTCCAACACCTCTACTACAGTGGAGACCTTACTATTTTTATCATTGCATGATTCATCCTTCAATTCCTATAATGTGTCCATACCTTTATCCTCTGAAGACCTTTTATTAGATAGCAAAGTTATGGACTCCTGAATTACTTCGATAACTGTCAGGTGTGTTTCCCCTTCCCCTGAAGTAGATTGTTGAGTGAAATCAATTTTAATTGGCTTTACTTGAGAGACACCAACTTCCTGTTTCTCCTGTTTTTGTTTTTCTGTTTCTAGTGTAGAGTGCAGATTAGTAGGATTTTTACTCTTTTCCACTGATGATACCATTCTTTCATCACTATCCTTTTCCTTTTCACCATGTATGATTCCATTGTTCATTTTTGAAACAAAAACATGACCAACTACTTTTTCATTTTCAGTACTAGTTCCTCTCCTTCTACTATCATTGGTTGTTTCTTCCAAACTATTTTCTTTAGTTTGCATCATCTTTTGTGGAAGGAGGAACACATCTCTAGCCTGTTCAGTTCCTAAGCAGGGCTGCAAACGATTTGTCATTGAAGTTGAGTCAGCATCACTAACACATGATTCTTTAGCAAAGTCTACTGCATCGGATATGGCATTTTCACCAAATCTTGTGATTTAAAGCCAGTAAAAACCATTAAGATAGCTTTACATTCACAAGTCATTAGCATATAATTATTGTCTTATATGTTGCAGGAAAGCTTTGATAATTGTGATATCAGGAAACTGACTATTTAAGTTTCTATTCTTATGCATGATCCTTACAAAAGAAATCAATCTCAAATGTTTGACACCATAGTCATACAGACAACTAAAAGGTCAGTTGTTACATAAAAGAATGTTAGGAAAAAAACTAGGGATATAGATAATCTAAGAAAAAATATGAATGAAGTAGCCTTCCAAAAACTCAATGATAATAAAAAAATGTAGAAACATAATTCTATCTTTGGGGGTTATGGTATGGTATACTTGTTAATATTGTGTTTTAGGAAATGCCTACATTTATTGGGTGAAAATAACTATCAAATGTTTTGTAATAATGGTGAGAAAAGAGGAAATGGATAAGAATAGGTATCCCTTTTACTTTAGTTCTTAGTTTTTAAGCAAGGCAAATTTGGATCCTTTTGTGAGTTGACATGCTTATTTAGTAACAGTTCAAAATGGATCCTTTTCCTTCATACGCTTAAAAAAGGAATAAATATAGACAACGTTGGTGATTTAGGGTAAGACAAAAACCATAGCCCTAAGTCATGAATACCAAATTTAGCAATACGTACAATGCGTCGAAATTTTCTCTTGACATAGATAGAGAAAATAAAAGGAAAGTCAAAGTGGCACAAAAGCAAGGAATCTTAGCAAAGGTAAATCAGGGCTTGAGGAGATCATCTTGATGTTTAGCACAAACCCAAAATCATAACCTCACATCATGAATATCAATCCCTAGCTGCCATATTGTTGTTTATGTGAAATTTGCCCAATCAGATTTCTACCCAATGGTCTTCTTTCCTTCTAGAACTATCTTATTTCCAATGATTGTACCCAACAAAATCTCTTTACTGATATCATTCACACAGATGTAGGCATCAGACCTCCAGTTTGATACTCCAGAGTCTAGTTTCAACTACAGTATCCTGGTCTGAAATATTGACTGAAAATGGATGCCGGAATTCTTTAAATGCCCTCAAACAGGTATCAAACTTGCTTTGTTACCAAAATGGTGCAAGCCTATTGGGGTTTCAATTATTCTTAGAGCACACAACAATGTTATGGATGCAAATTCACAAAAATCAATACATAACTATCAAACAAAACAACAAGCTTAACCAGTCTATTGAATTCAAGGTTCAATTATTACAAACAGGCCTTAATGGGCTCTTTACTGCAGCTTACAACAAAACATGGGTCAATTCCCTTCAAAAATTAATATTCTCGCCAGTCTGTCTCTATTGGGCTACAATGGGTTCACATTGATTCTTTGGCTGGTGTTTTCTTCTTTCTCCATGGAGCTTCTTCATTTCTATCACCATGAGAACTCTACCTCCGTCTTTTTTCTCTATGATTGAATTTGATAATATCTGATCTTTTCACTCTTAGCATCATTTTCCTTTCTTTTTATTAAAGTCTCCAAATGACCAAAACAAACCTTTGAAAAACTATGGGCCTCCATTATTTCATGTCATGTGTCCTATGGTCTCTACCACCAATATTAAAGTCAGATGTATGATGTGTGTTTGTGTATAAGTTAAAAGGTTTTCAAAGGAATTTTTGATGTCTACATGGGAATTTTATATTATGCTCCACTTATGAGTGTTTTGCAATATTTATACTTCATAAATCCACCAAGTTTCAGTCTTTCCTGCTAACTAAACTAACAAAACCATCCAAGTAATGCTTCCCTCAATATGTTGTTTAAATTCAAAATAAATGAGAAGCAGTAAATGAAAGATAAGGTAGTTGACTTAACCACAAGAAAGGTAAGTTGGGTGGGTGAATGGAGAGCATTGTTACAGCCACCACCAAAGTTCAATTCCTCTTAGATTATGTGACCATTTGCACAGAAAGTGGAAAAGTGCACCCCCGTAAGGGGGGCACTGTTCAACAGAAGTCATTATGGTCGTTCAGTGAGGCCTGGTGGTCACACACCCAATTAAAGAGTATGTAAGCGCAAAGCTATGAAAGGTGGTTAATGCTTGGCACTTAAAAAGTATATACTATAAAGGAAGCATATTTGGTATTCTATCCACAAATGTCAATCCTTTTGATGTCATAAACTGAGTATTTGAAAACTACTTTACCTACAATTTTTTACTCTGCTGAAATTAGCTTAAAAAGTTATGGAACAATGCTTCAATGGGCAAGCAATCTAAATTATTCCAGCATACCTACTGCATGCCCATAACAGAAAAAATAAGATCTAATGAAATAAACATTAGCTGATGGTTCCAAATTTTGGCCAAAGGGGTTGGAAATTTTTAAGTTTTCTCAACCAACGAATAACTATAGATGACCCAAA
Organism: Pseudotsuga menziesii; assembly: GCA_001517045.1. NCBI lineage: Eukaryota > Viridiplantae > Streptophyta > Pinopsida > Pinales > Pinaceae > Pseudotsuga > Pseudotsuga menziesii. Next base: position 14,257 of record LPNX010258257.1, read on the forward strand.
CTCCTCAAAAATCAGTTGTAGAAGAGAACATGCACACACAAAAAAAGAGTTTATTGAAACAGTCCCCAGAATTTGGTAGAAAAAAGAAGAGATCACTGCTAATGAAGAGTGTTGGATTCAGATGGCAACTAGAAGGTACCAGTGCCTCAAATCCATTCTGGAAAACAAAATCTAATGCCTCAACAGGAACATGACAGATCAGCTATAAGGGAATAGAGAGACTCGGGTTTAGTTGGAACTTGGTAAATATTGATGTGCATGCCAAACTTCTAATAGAAAAAATTGAAGCTGAATATGCCAAATTCACTGACAAGAGTAAGGGAACTAGAGGACCAATAAAAGGAATTGTTTCTTCTCTTTGAATGAATATGATAATCTATGATATTGTCTCTCTTAGCATCCTTTTTCTCTCCTTTCACTAAAGTCACCAAACAACCCTTTGAACAACTATAGGCCTCCATTCTTTTCATGTCATGTGGCCTATGGTTTCAACAACCAATCATAATGTTTGATGTATGATGGGAAGCATGCTTTCTTGAATGTCCCTCCCTCCATACATCACTCATACTTGTTGGTCCTCTCTAACATTTGATTGGAAAGAGGTATTGACAGCTCAAGTCTATGCGGGCCCCTTTTGGGCCATCCTGAACAACGCCCTCGAAATGATCAAAGGGATAGATGAGATTATACAGGGCTGAATGTCTAAGCTCAACCGATGATAAGTTCATCTGTCCCTTACCTTAGACTCCTATGCACAACCAGCACCAACAAAAATTAATACAGGGGCCAACTTCATGGCTAGTCACCATAAACCTCATGGTTGACATATGTTTTTTCTTGGTAACACCAACATATTTATTCATGGTTTGATGCAAGATCACGTAGATGCAGGGAACAAATCTTTATCAGATCCATAATAGTATTGGGTCTACCTTTTCGGCCACCTTGAACATCCCCCTTGAAATGATCGGAGGGATAGATGAGATCACGCAGGGTTGAATGTCTAAGATCAACCCATGATAACTTCATATGTCCTCTCCATTAGACTCCTATGCACAACCAATATGAACAAGAATTAATACAGGGGCCAACTTCATGGCTAGTCACCATAACCTCATGGCTGGCATCTGTTTTTTCTTGGTAACACCAACATATTTCTTCATGGTTTGATGCAAGATCACATAGATGCAGGGGTTGATTCTTCACTAGATCCATAACAGTGTTGGGTTTATAGCATATTTCTTATATATACTTGTTGGGATTGAAGTGAAGATTCCCTGCAGGTAATTCTCTGTGTAAAAGCAGGCCTGGAGTTGGACCATGAAAAAGGTGGAGGTAAGATGTTTCTGATTGGATTTGCATAGATATTTGTACTTGCTATTATTATTTTTCTACAATATGTGTTTGTAGATTCTAGGATTTGGAGATTGTTGTTGTTTAGATAGTTTTCTAGCTTTATCACTACCTAGGGATTTTCAGGATTATTCTTTGAGTGCAGAATATGAACAGTTACAGTGAGAGCTAGGCACTTTTCAAGATCTATCTAAATGTTTATAATCAATTTTTTGTGCAGCTACCCTTCCCTTGTATAATGCTTACTACCAGAGATATGTGATTACCAATTTAGAATATTAAGGCTGCACCCTTATATGCCATCATTGTAAAGGAAGTCATGATCATTTTGATTGGCTTCTGTGGATGGTCTCATCTTCCCGAAGAACTAGTGCAGAGAGAGGTATTTTGAAGGTGGTTCTTAGCATTTCCAAGATTACTACTAGTTATGTAGGATGCATCAATTTTTCAAGTGAAATTGAAGTGAAATGATTGCGAGATGTCAATTGACTGATACATTTTCAGATCTTTTCAAAATGATCCAGAATTTTGAAGTCAGAGATGACCCATCAATTGATATTTGATGGTTTCTCAATTTAGTTGTGTATCACATCTAACATTTGCAAAAAAAAAAATCTTCTGTTAACAAATGCTTTTGACATTTCTACTTTGTTGTATTTCAGCAGTGGAATGTTTGTCTACTCATCAGGTTAAATTCCAGGTGCAAGTTCTGGGTGATTATGACATAAGAGTATGGACTTAGCCACATGAAAAATACTTGTAATTACAGATTCAGATTTTTAAGGGCCATCGTATTGGTAAAAAATGGTAAGCATGAATACTTACTTCAGAATTGACGCATACAGCTTAGTATTAGGCTATCCTTTAAGTATATTTTGGGAAGAGCCTGTAAAACCTGATTCCTTGAGCCCCTTTTTCAATTTTTTTTTGGAATCCTTTGGAGATGAACCTATAAACCCCAATTCCACATATTTACAAGATTCTATAGACCCATGATATTTTTTCTCAATGGTCTGAATACAAGCTTCTTTTGAGTACACAAAAAATATGTCTGTAATTTTCTTGCGGCATTTTGCACTGCTATAGTTATTATCCATCGTTCTTTTGTGCAACGTCAATTGGTTCTTCTGTGGGAAATTATTTAGTTAAAAATGGATTCAAATGAAAAATGAGGTTTAAAACAAGACCTACAGCTTGCATAGGAAAAAGGGCAGTTCAGACACAAAAGGGAAGTTCTACATGATTGGTTTATTTTCAAAATATGGAAAACAATGCAAAAGGGTGGTTCAAACAAAAAAGTAGTTATACATGATTTTTTTATTTTCAAATTAGGTTTCACCATAATTTGGAAACTCAAATTTAGTCAAGTACGTAAAAAAATTGGTCAAAGTTGTTTAAATTGCATAAAACAATTTAGAAAATTTGAAAACACTCAAGGTACTATGATCATGTAATTTTATTATTTTTAAGTTTTTATTTTATCAAACAAAAATTCTAAGTTAAATCTATAACACAACATAATTATATAGCAACAATATTGGTTAGTAAATGGCTTTCTTGTTCAAATTTAAGAGAATAATTATATAAGCAGAAAAAGATAATAATAATATTTCTTTAGATAATAAAAGCATTCATTTTTTAAAGAAAAAAAACCATTTCTTCTTATCTTTCAATACATTTATAGAAATTTCCTCCATTTGCAAAAACAATTGAGATCATTTAATGATAATAATCACACATTTTGAAAAAATTAAATTTCAAAATAAAATTCAAGTCCCTTCATGTGATTATTTAGTTAGGCATGTAATCATTTAGCAATAAAAATCATTTGAATTCCATTCCCTTATGAATGTGGGAATGGATTTATGAATCATTAATGGATTCATATAATTAACTAAAAAAACATGATCATCAAGTTTAAAATTAGTCATAAGCCATGGTCTTCGAAGGTTTGATATTAAATACACTATATCCACCTGGAAAATAATTCCATTATTTTTCTCAATGTAAAAAAATGTATTCACCACAAATGTTTTTTTATGGCAAATGTAAAACAGTGATAACTTTAAAAAAATCATAATGAGGGTCAAATTAATTATATAAAATGTTGAACATTTTGAATCCAACTTTAGTTTCTTTGCCATAATTTGAAACATTTTATATGGATTCTTTGTGTGATATGACTATCCAAGCAATACGTGAAATATCAATGAAAATTAGATACTTTATATTTTGAACAACCTCAAATTTTTTGAGGAGAGATTTAATGTTTTTAACATTTTTTAACATATAAATTCGTAGAGTAAAATCTGAACATTGTGTTAGTTGGAATATTTCATCTCCTGCGGACAACAAGGTGTTCCACTGGTCTAAATGGTTCAGATCCAGAACAAATAGAGGACAGAGGTTGAAGACTCTCCCTAGATGCTGTAGATATCTGGAATACAAGGCTTTGACAGTTCACCTATGTACCTTCAAAAAAGCACAACACGAAACGAATCAAAGCAACCAGAATATGATCTACTAATATATGCTAGTGACTATAGAATGTAGCAACATATATATGTGAAATCACAACAACAACATCATATGTGGGATAGAAATCAACTTGCATTAGAAATATGAAGAAGTTTACAACCAAGCCTTAGTGTTGACATGCATCTCCATGAAACCAGCTCTTCATCCCCAAAAGCTCCAACTCTAGCTCTCTATGCTATTTCCAAATGATCTTGGGCCAAGAATCAATCCAACAGCACAACAATACCTTCAATGTTCTCCCCTCAACCATGGCTATGAGCTCATATTTATAGGGCTTTAATGGATAGAGATGGTTGAGAAATTAGTGGGTGAGGTGGCCTCTAAGATCCTAGGATGACAGATCTCGAGCTCAACCAACCCACAACAGTAGGGATAAGGTAGTACACGAGGCTTATCATCTAGAATCCTCGAGAAACTTCTCTTTTTCCCCTTTTACCTAGGGTACCGCGCTTCTCCTTCTCTGACAGAGCAATTCTGGTATTAACCACCTATGGACCAAGGGAAATGGGCGATGGCACCGCTTGTGGACAACTGATGAAAGGCGGTGCGAGCATGGGTACCATTCCTGGATAAAAGAGCATGCACGGTGCTGGGAATTTGTATGACAGATTGAAGAAAAACCATTTAGTTTCCACTCCAGAAGCTGGGATTCAGGGCAAGTATGTATGTCAAATGTATTATCACATGATGGTGACAGGATTTCGGTATAACACATTGCACCACATAAATTAAAATTTTGTATAATTTTATATCAAAACTAGAAAATGATAGGTAAAATTAGAGAATATGAATGCATGTGAATTTAAGTTTTTTGAAAAAATGAATTGAAATATTCACAGAAAATTCTAATTTACAAGTGTGTGGGTTTTTCTTTTAAATCGTTTCTTTTGATACAAAAATTATTTATACATTGTTGAACTTAAGAAACATGTTTTTATTAATTTCGTGCATCAGAGGTAGACAATTGAATTATTGTCAGTGATGTAATTTGAAGTTTAACCCTATGAAATCCTATCGATGGTGGCTAGTGGAAATTATTTTTTGGTTTTGGATCCCAAGTCATTTAAACTCGGGGTGCATTGAGACCTGAAGAGATGGTTAAGCAATTTTTTGATATTGGGAGATTAAATTTCTTATGTGTTTGCTTAAAAATTCATCGTATTTTCTTGTCAAATCTTAACAAATATCAAACAACCACCTACTATGTGTCAACTAATGATGGTTGTCTTGAGCTCAATCCAAGAAATGTGAAATGGCCTCATATTACTGACTGTAAGCCTAGCATAACAATAGAGATTGGGATACCTAGCTCAAGAACATTGATTTTATCAAAAAATAACCATAGGGTTTTGGAAAGGGAAATATTACCTTTTGGACAAGTGTCAGTGGTGTAGAAATATGACTATATCCCATTTTGTTTGCTTGAGTGTTGATGATGACCATGCTCTTTTCCAATTGTTAGAACCCATGGATTTTGGCTTCGACAATGAGACTTGACAATGAGAGGTTCAACCATGAATTTTACTATCTAATCCCTATGGTGATTGTTTTTTAATTGGGTTTAAGCTTCTATTGTTGTGCTCACTCAAAATTTAAATCCATGATTCATTATAAAGTTTGTAACCTATGTGATATTGCATCACATAGTTCTAAAACTTATTTTGCACAGGATGTGTGTTCTTTGATGAAGATTTATCTTGGTGCAATAATATATCAAATTGTTTCAAATTTTCAAGATCTATGAAATTTTTAGGAACAATCATACCTTTGGACTTGTGCAATGTCATCCCATCCCTTTAAAATTTATGTTCAATATGATATGGTCTTTCTTATCCACAATTTGTTTCATGTAATATGTCAGGCATGCATTCCACTTTTTTTTAACTACAAGGACTATCACACTACCCATTGGAGGGAATGGAGCATGGAGGATGCATGTAAGACCTCAACTCATCATCAGATATCACCCCAAAGCCATTTACTAGTCCACACTACGCTCCAAATAAAAATACTTTTTATTAAATATCCAATAGGAAATGAAAAGTAAGATGCCAAATCGACGAAACCTCATATTTTGATTTTGTTATCATCTTTCTTCATCAAATCATCTTTTGTCCACTTTAGCAACATATCTATATAATGTGCCTAGTTTTTTACCTATACAATCTAGCACAAGTAGAATTTAAATGTAGTTTACTTGGGATGCTAAAGTGGATGTAATTTGCATCCACTTTATCATCATCGTGATATAATCCACCTAGTTTTGCACTTAGAGAGCCTAGCATAAGGACAATATAAATGTAATTGATTTGGGGTGCTAATGTGGACACAATATATGTAATTGATTTGATGATAATGATATCCACAATGATGTGATTATATGATGATGATGATGATGACAATGTTTTTGTTGATGATGGAAATAACAATGATGAAGATGACGGTGATGATGATGACAATGTTTTTGTTGATGATGGCAATAACAATGATGAAGATGACGGTGATGATGATGACAATGTTTTTGTTGATGATGGCAATAACAATGATGAAGATGACGGTGATGATGATGAGATGAATGATGATATAGATAATGATGATGAAGATGGTGGAAATGACGATGGAGTTGACAATGATGAGATTATATGATAATGATGATGATGATGATGATAATGATGATGATGATGATAGTAATGATGAAAATGACAGTTACGATGACAATGAGAATGACATGAATGATGATGATGATGACGATGATGATCCTTATAAGAAAGTGTTGGTAAATTTAAATAAAACCAGTTTCACTACAAGATCCAAAATTAAAATGTGCTCAATCATAGTTATAAGCTATACGTGCTTAAAATTGTAACCATATCCCACTTGTTATGCATGCTTTAAATGGTAACCATATCCTATATGATTTAAATAATGACGATGATGAACTAGATGGCAATGAAATTGATGATGTTTTTTATGATGATGATGATGATCATCATCATCGACATCATTGGCATTATCATCACAATTATCACAATAGTCATCATCATTGTCATAATCATCATTCATGTCATCATCATTTCCATTTTCCTTGACATCATCATCGTCGTCGTCGTCGTCGTTGTCGTCGTCATCATCATCATAATTATTGACATTGTCATCAATTATTTATCATTACCTTCAGCTACTAAGAAATAACATCTACCCAAGAGATGTGATTAGTGGAAAAGGTTCATGGAGGACACATACTATTTATGCATGAGAAGTAACAAATTTATTTTTTAAGATGACCAACATCATCATTCTCATTGTATTCATCATCATTGTCATTGTCATCATCACCATCATCGACCTTTGACATACCTACATGCCCTAAATCCCAGCTTATGGAGTGAAGACTAAATGGTTTTTTATCAGTCTGTCACACAAATTCCCAGCACTGCTCATGCCCCTTTATCCAGGAGCGGTACCCCTGTTCGCACCGCTTTTCATCGGTTGTCCACAAGCGGTGCTGTTTCCTGTCACCCTTGGTCCATAGGCGGTTGTTACCAGAACTGCTTTGTCATAGAAGGAGAAGTGTGGTACCCTGTGTAAAAAGGGAAAAAGAGAAGCTTCTCAAGGCTTCTAGATGATAAGCCTCGAGATATCCCTTATCCCTACTGTTGTGGGTTGGTTGAGCTTGAGATCCATCATCTTAGGATCTTAGAGGCCACCTCACCCACTAATTTCTCAACCATCTCTATCCATTAAAGCCCTATAAATATGATCCCATAGCCATGGTTGAGGGGAGAACATTTGAAGGTATTGTTATGTTGTTGGAATGAATCTTGGACCAAGATCATTTGGAGAGAGAATAGAGAGCTAGAGTCGGAGCTTTTGGGGATGAAGAGATGGTTTCATGGAGATGCATGTCAACACTAAGGCTTGGTTGTAAACTTATTCATATTTCTAATGCAAGCTGATTTTCTGTCCCATATATATTGTTGATGTTTGATTTCAGATATATATTGCTAGATTCCTTAGTCACTAGCATAGATTTGTAGATCATATTCTGGTTGCTTTGATCTATTTTGTGTTGAACTCTTTTGCAGGTACACAGGTGAACTATCAAAGCCTTGTATTCCAGGTATCTACAGTGTCTAGGGAGAGTGATCAACCTCTGTGATCTATTTGTTCTGGATCTGAACCATTCAGACCAGTGGAACACCTTGTTGTCCATAGGAGTTAAAATATTCTGATCAACAAATCTGGTGACTTTGCCGGATAAAAAATTATTCAGTTGTTTTGATCTTCCTCAGTATGCAACTCTTGTTCGAATCCAAGATTCATTTTCTTCAATTGTTTTCAGTCAGATCTACTTTCTGATTTGTATTATTTGGGTTTGAAATTTCCAGATCTATTCAGATATGAGTCATTTCAGTCTTTTATGCTCTATTTCCATATTCAATTCATCAATATTTGCCTTGATCTAGTCTTTTTCTGACTTGATCTGTCATTTTCCTTGTGTTTTGGATTTTTACAGAGAGCCCCACATGTTCTATTGGCAAGGAGCGGTGCCACCGCCTGAGTCTAGTTAGCCATACACGGTGCCACCACCTGAATCCAGTGAGCAAGGAGTGGTTTTGCCTCAAAACCACTTGTCAGCAACTTCATCTACGTGGTTCCAGGTAGGCCCTGTTCCAGACTTTGTATTTTCATTTTTTGTGTGTTTTTAGCTTACTTTTTGATGAAAATGAAGTGTACTTTTGAAAAAAAATGCTACCTCACGGCCGGGAGGGGCCATGAATTGTATATTCTGCAATCGCTTTGATTGTTGTTTTCTTTATGCATTGAAAGAGAGTTTGTGTTTCTTGCATTAGGTTTTCTGTTCTTTTCTTTGATTGAAACCTCTTTCCCTTTTCTATAGATATCATTCATTGGAATTGGAAATATATATTTCATTTTCTTGAGTAGGATTTGGTTTGTTTTGGACTTGGAATGCATGAGTGATCCATGTTGTTTTGATTCTTTCTTTTCTTGGGTGAATCTTGGTTCCTTTTGCATGCTGATTTTTTCAGTGCTTGATAGGAAAGATTGGTTCTTCGTTTCCTTGTCTATTTCAAAGAGAAGTTTTAGTTTTCTCTCTCTTTTGCTTTATTCGCAAGTTTGTTAATCGATTTTCTTCTTGTTTTGTGCATGATTGTTCAATATTCTATATCTTACTTTCATTGAGAAGAAATATCTGTTTTCAGCTTTGCGTGCATTAGAGTTTGATTAGTTTGGAAATGTTAGTGAAATCATCTTTCCTTTGAGTTTTTATCCGTCTTTTTCAAGCATGAAAAGATAGGAAACATTTTTATTTATGTTATATGTTCTCTAGATCTCTTTCTTATTTACTTTAAAGATTGTTTGGGGTGCATTGATATTTCACTTTTCGTTTGAAAAGATAGAATTGCATTTGCATTTGGGTGTGTAGTTTTGGAAGATGTAAATCTCTCTCCCTCTCTTTGGTAGAATTTCATTGAAGAGGAAAACTTTCATTATCATATAGATCAGTGTGCATCTTCTTTAATTTCAAGTTTTCACTCCATGGTTCCACCTAAACGCACAAGATAAAATTAACGGTAGTACTAGGTTAAAACTATTAGCAATTTGAGTGATAAGTTAGAGACGTGTTTAGGCATCGTTAAGTGTAGGAGCTGTCATTATTTTTCAACATTACATCTCAGGACTCATGCGGTTCTTCCACATACCATCAGTATATCGAACGGGCTTTCACGTACCCTTGAGGTATATAGAAAATTATTTCACGTACTCGATTGTATATCAGAAGGCCCCTTGTCAACGGTTATGCATTAGACAACACTACTACTGATTTGAGCTCCCTCGTACCTTGTGTATATCGGGAGACCCTTTAGGAATCCTCAAACCATCTGAGTTATCCTTTTGGCCTGTCCTGTGAGGTTCCTGACTCTTATCCACTCCTTTTACATGTTTGCTTGTTGCTTTTAGTTTCAGTAGTACTTGCTTGTGCGTGGTAGTTAGGGGGTTGTTATAGAATTTAGAGATGGCATCCCCATCTGGGACTACCAAAAGAGAGGTCCCTTTCCAAGGTGTACCTTTTGTATTCACTCCCAGTGAAGGTATTGGTCCTCCCTTTATTTCCACTCTAAGTCTTCCTGGGTTGACTATAGGATTACCAGTATGGCTGTTTAATATGGTAATTCCTGTTACACCTAATGTCTCAAATGTCACCTCTCCTCCAGGAGAGGATCGACCTCAACCTAATCCTACTCCTTCCTTGCCAGTTGTGGCTTCAGCTCTTTCTTCTTCTTCTCTTGACCAAAGCTCTACGGTTAGTAGTCATGTGGATAATAAGAAGAAGAAAGGGAAGAGTAAGAAGAAGAAGGATAATAAAGAGAAAAAACAGCAACTATCTGCCCTTGATGGTGCTCATTCTAAGAGAATGCCCAGAAAACCCAGGTTCCCTTGTAGGCTTTGTAAGGGGGACCACCTTCTTAAGGAGTGTCCTGGTCTCTCCCGTGTATAAGAAGAGTGGTCTAAAAGATCCAAACCGTCTTTGTCATCAACCTCTGATCATCATGTTGATGATACTCCCTCAGCCAGTGACCCATTGGTAAAAGTTCGTAAGGGTAAAGTCTTGTATCCTTGTTTGGTATGCAAGGCTATGCATCGTACTTTTCTTTTTCCAAGCATGGATTAAGTTTCTTGTTGGTTGGAAAATATTACTGATCATCAACAGGTGATTCCAACAAGTGATAGTAATTTATCCCTCGATCCCCCACTGGTTGACCAAGTGGTCGATTTAGATTTATCTGTGATTGATCCCACTTTTCCTTCAGAGAGTGAAGTGGTCAAGTTGGTGTCATTTCCACCCAATCCCTCTCTTTCATCAGAGAGTGTTAAGACTGAAGTAGTCTTTTTGACCAAATCTTCATCTCGTTCTTCTCTTCCAGTAGAGAATGAACTGAAACTTTCTGAAGTTGTGATGCTTCGTTCTGATTGTTCTCAACAAGGGGAAATTTTGTTTGTTTCGACAAAACCCTCTCCAAGTAATGAGGTTATTGGAGTAACCTAATAGAGTCTTGTCTTCATTTGAGTGTTCCTTTCCAGATAGTTTTGAATGTTACTGCTAGGTGGGTACTTCACACTATTGTTGATGAAGGGGCTTCTGTTAGTATTCTATCCTCAACTACTTGGCAAGCTTTAGGTTCTCCTCAGCTTGTTCTATCCACCAATCAGATACTGGCTTTTAATCGAAGGCCTACTGCACCTTTAGGGATCCTTCCTCATTTACCTATTACATTAGGAGGGAAAACTATTTGTATTGATGTTATGGTGGTCCAAGGTCCTTTAGGTTTTAATCTACTCCTTGGACATGATTATGTTTATGCCATGAAGGCTATTGTGTCCACACTCTTTTGATTTATGAATTTTCCCCATGATGGGAAGATGGTGACCATTGATCAGCTTTCATTTGTTACACCTGATCATTGCATTACTCCTAGTAATCGGACTACCCTGAATGTGCCACATGTTCTTATGGTTCCTTCCCCTTCTTCTAGTTATCTTCTTCCCATCATTGGTAAAATGGGGTGCATGGATGTAATCTATGGACACCATAATGGAGCTAAGTTGCTAGCTTCTTATGTAAGGGGGAAACCTACCAACCTCTGGATATCATGTTGGGTAGGAGTAGGTTTTAGAGCATAGTTTACGCTTTTGGTTTCAATCTCATTAAAAAATAAAAACATTCCTTAAGCATAGTTTACGCTTTTGGTTTCAAGCTTGCATAAAAATGAAACCATGTCTAGAGCATAGTTTACACTTTTGGTTTCAAGCTCATTAAAAAATAAAATCATTCCTTAAGCATAGTTTATGCTTTTGGTTTCAAGCTTGCATAAAAATGAAACCATGTCTAGAGCATAGTTTATGCTTTTGGTTTCAAGCTCATTAAAAAATAAAACCATTTCTTAAGCATAGTTTACGCTTTTGGTTTCAAGCTTGCATAAAAATGAAACCATGTCTAGAGCATAGTTTACGCTTTTGGTTTTAAGCTCGTTAAAAAATAAAACCATTCCTTAAGCATAGTTTATGCTTTTGGTTTCATGCTTGCATAAAAATGAAACCATGTCGAGAGCATAGTTTACTTTTGGTTTCAAGCTCATTAAAAAATAAAACCACTCCTCAAGCACACTTTACCCTTTTGGTTTCAATCTTGCATAAAAATGAAACCATGTTTTGAGCAAAGTTCCCATTCTATGTCAAGCTTGTTAAAAAATGAAATGGATCTCCTCAAGCATAGTTTACCTTTTGGTTTCAATCTTGCATAAAACTGAAATCATGTTCCAAGAATAGTTACCTTCTATTTCAAGCTTGCGTAAAAATGAAACAGATCCCCTTCCATTGAGTCGAGTCTTCACTGTAGTGTTAGAACTTGAACATTCTTTTCATCTGCCTGATTCTCATTTTTCCTACCCCTCTGGTGAACATTTTCACTTTATTAACTAGGTTTTTAGGTTGGGTATGGAAGAAGAATCGTCTAATGAAACGAAGCTTGGGGGCATGTCGAGCCGCTAGCAACCATGCTAGGGGTAAGCTTCTCTAGCAATCACGCTGGGGGCATGATTCCAACCTCTGTATATCATGTTAAATGGGATTTTTTCAAGCATAGTTTACCCATTGGTTTCAAGCTTGCGTAAAAATGAAACCAATCTTCGAGCTCGTTAAAAACAGTAAGATGGTGTTGAGCTTACTTTTCATTTTTCATGCTCTGGTTAAAACATGAAAAGTGGTTTGAGCTTAGTTTATTACTTTTTCGTGCTCTAGATTCAAACATGAAAACGGTTAATGGAGTTCTCTTTAAACTCTTTTCAGGCTCCCTAAATACGAAAAGATTGTCAAACAATCTTGTCTTCTTCACGTTCGTTAAAGTATTTGAAGATTCGTCCGTCCGACAGTAGGTTATCTCTTTCTCGATTCAGACAGGACTATTTACGAGAAAAGAATGCTCCAGCCAATCATGACTGGAAGAGTTCTCTAAGGTATGATTTTATACTTTTTTGGGCCTTAGAGACTAAATCATATGAAAAAGGACCCCCATGGATTCTTCTTCAATATTCGTTCAGACTCTCTAAACATGAATGATTACCGAGTTTTCTTTTAGTGGACTCGTTAAATTAAACATTGAGAGACCCGTTTTGGGGACGAACCCCTCCTCTCTCAGGTTCATAAAATATATGAGACTGGACTTGTCTTCTGACAAGCTATATCGAGTGTTTGATAGCCTCTTTTAACTCATAAAACTGAAAAGAGGCACTCATCAATCATGATGGGGAAAATGGGAAAGGGAATCATCTTGCAAATAATGGTAGTTGTTTGTCGTTACCTTTGAACATGGCACTTGTCTACACAATCATGTCAGTCAATTGGGTATTCAGCTAATCTCTGTGACGATCCACTTTCATGATTCATTTCAATCCTTTGAGTTTTTTAAAAGAATGCGTTGTCCACTGTTGCATTGTGTATTTGTCCTGTCTAGTCATGCTGCCAAGTCATTTTGTCATGCCGCCCGATGTTCAAAGGGGATTTGAATAATTCTTACCTTTGTAGTATACACATTCTTTGTGTCGGTATCTTTGAGTCAGTAATATGGTTACTACATTCACATCATTCCAGAACTATGTTCCGAGTTTCATGGCATCGATGTGGGACTCATCATGGCCCTCCTTCGACGAGACTATTCCTGTTGACATCAGCTCATCATCTGGGAAATAGTCTTCGAAACAATATTTAGTACCTTGAGATCTGTATGCCTTGATGATAGGTTCTCTTGCTCTTGACATAGGTTCACATCATTGACCTTTGATCGATAGGATCGACTAGGTGTTTCAAATCAGGACATCTATTCACACTCAGTAGATTGTACGAGAGTACCTTGGGAATCATTGACATTAATGGTGATCTCCCTCGCACTTGTTAACAGTTCACATCATTGGACAGTAATCAAGTGGTTTCTACCATATTTGACTTCAGATCATTGTAATCACATGGATAGAATCGTACTTTGTGGAAGACAAGACGAAGACCCTGGGCATTTGTTTAAAAGCGCTCATTGCTTTTTCCCAGGTTGCAATGGAGTTTTGTATATCTCGCATGGATCCACATTTATATGGTCGTGGCTATGCTCAAATTTGCGTCTGTATGACATAGATCTACGTTGTATGTCTGGTAGCTATGTCCAAGTTTGAGTCCTCTATCACATGGATCTACATTGTATTCTAGTAGCCATGCTTGTTTATTCCACTCATGGATCTGCCTTGTATTGGTCTACAGCTATGAGTTTGGTTACTTGTGTCTATGAGTCAACATACTAATGTACTATAGATGCCTACTTGATTGCATACTCCGATCGAGCCAACATTTTCATCTCCTAGCAATGACTTGTTCTCAAATCTCTCGTTTATCATGTCACTCTAAGACTCTTGCTTTGGGGGGCATCCTGTTATACCAAAATCCTATCACCATCATGTGATAAGACCTTTGACATACCTACATGCCCTAAATCCCAACTTCTGGAGTGAAGACTAAATGGTTTTTTATCAGTCTGTCACACAAATTCCAAGCACCGCTCATACCCCTTTATCCAGGAGCAGTACCCTTGTTCACACCGCTTTTCATCGGTTGTCCACAAGCAATGCCACCGCCTGTCACCCTTGGTCCATAGGCAGTTATTACGAGAACCGCTCTGTCATAGAAGGATAAACGTGGTACCCTGGGTAAAAAGGGAAAAAGAGAAGCTTGTCGAGGCTTCTAGATGATAAGCCTCGAGATATCCCTTATCCCTACTGTTGTGGGTTGGTTGAGCTCGAGATCCCTCATCTTAGGATCTTAGAGGCCACCTCACCCACTAATTTATCAACCATATCTATCCATTAAAGCCTTATAAATATGAGCCCATAGTCATGGTTGAGGGGAGAACATTTGAAGGTATTGTTATGCTATTGGACTAATTCTTGGCCCAAGATCATTTGGAGAGAGCATAGATAGCTAGAGTCGGAGCTTTTGGGGATGAAGAGCTGGTTTTGTGGAGATGCATGTCAACACTAAGGCTTGGTTGTAAAATTCTTCATATTTCTAATGCAAGCTGATTTTCTATCCCATATATATTGTTGATGTTTGATTTTAGATATATATTGGTAGATTCCTTAGTCACTAGCATAGATTAGTAGATCATATTCTGGTTGCTTTGATCTGTTTTGTGTTGAACTCTTTTGCAGGTACACAAGTGAACTATCAAATCCTTGTATTCCAGATATCTACAGCATCTAGGGAGAGTTATCAACCTCTGTGATCTATTTGTTCTGGATCTGAACCATTCAGACTAGTGGAACACCTTACTGTATGCAGGAGGTGAAATATTCCGATCAACAGATGCAACAAAAGTAGGCGCAAAAGTGGGTGCATAATCGGGAGCACCAAAAATGGATGCAAAAGGTGATGCAAAAGTGGATGCAAAAAATGATGCAATCATGGAAGCAAAACATGATGAAAAAGTTAGTGAAAAAGTGGATACAACCATGGATGTAAAATTGGATACAAAATTGGATGCGAAAGTGGATGCAACAAAAGTAGATGCAAAACTAGATGCAAAAGTAGTCATAACACCCAATGCAAAACCCGATGCAAAAGTGGATGCAAAAATTGATGCATAAAGGGATGCAATAATTGATGTAAAATTGGATGCAAAAAAAATGAAAACGTGGATGCAAAAGTTGAAGCAAAAGTGGGTGTAAAAGTAAGTGCAAAAATGGGTGTGAATTGGGACATGACAAAAGTGGATGTAAAATTGGATGCAATAGTAGATGCAAAAAAAGATGTAAACATGGATGAAAAATGGGATGCAAAAAGGGATGAAAATGTGGTTGCAAAAGTGGATGAAAAAATGGATGCAAAAGTGGATGCAAAAGTGGATGCAAAAATGGTTGAAACAAAACAAGATGCAAAACTTGACTCAAAACAGGATGTAAACTTTGATGCAAAACTTGGCACATGAAGGGATGAAAAAAAAGAAGCAGAAGTGGATGTAAAAAAGGATGCCAAAGTGGATGAAAACAAGGGCGTAAATATTGAGGAAAACATGTGTGTAAAAGGGGGTGCAACAAGAGTAGATGTACAAACTAGGCACAAAATTAGGTGCAAAACTAGGCTCAAAACCTGTCGCAAAACCTGATGCAAAACCTGGTGCATAACCAGGTGCAAAACCCAGTGAAAATTAGGCCATCATTTGCGCCAAATTTAGAAAAAGGACGCAAAAAATTCCGAAAATAGCACCAACCCATGAAATTGCACCCTTTTGTCCAAAAAATGAAGAAAATTACACTAAAAGATGGTCTAGATGCAAAAAAGAATGCAAAAATAGATGCTAAATCTAGTTTTTGTTGTAGTGAACTCATTTTACATAAGACTAGAGTTATTTATGTCTTCCTTTTCTATGTAATACATCTTATGACATCAAACTAGACATTGTTACACTTTTAATATTTAAATTACAAATTTGAAGAGCTTTTATACCACATGTTAGGAGTAATAATGAAGCATGGAATAAACCACATAAGAGGTACAACTGTTTTTACCATCAAAACCTTATATAGGAAAAACCACCACCAAATATATATCTATTAGTCTTGGATACTACTTTTTGCAT
The DNA here is from genome assembly GCA_001517045.1 of Pseudotsuga menziesii. Lineage (NCBI taxonomy): Eukaryota > Viridiplantae > Streptophyta > Pinopsida > Pinales > Pinaceae > Pseudotsuga > Pseudotsuga menziesii. The sequence goes on from LPNX010258257.1 coordinate 30,848, forward strand.
CTTACATTGGAGTTACACATGCTAAAACCATAGGAAAATACCATAGGTTACCCAAAACAATGTTCTTCTATACAAAGTTATTAAGATAACCTTGATTCAATCAATAATGGGATTATCTTCAGTGGTATATAATCCCATGTTTTTGGGTAGCCCATTTTATTTTCTTAAGGTTTTATCATGTTGCATTGAAACATATCAAGGGAAGAAGTGCATTGTTAAAGAGTCCTTGATTATGTTGCATGTAGTTAATATGGAGGCACAATTTTTTTTATAATGAAAATCGGCATAGAGCTGTAAGACCTATTTAGGAAGGTGTACCTTGGCTTAGTAGGCCACCTATGGAAAATCTAATGTAGATTAAGGTAGACTAAAGAGGGAGGCATTTTTTTGATACCTTATTAAGATCTTTGTATATATATATAATTGGTGGTGCTTTTCCTATCTTGGGTTTCCATGCTAAAATAAATTATTCCTATTATTTTCTTTTTTTTTCACATTATTATTTTTTCCTAATGCAAGAAAATCCACATAAAAAGGAATTTTTATATCCCTATTAATAATAAATTATTAAATGGATTATAGGGGGTACTTGAGTAGTTTCCTTTACGAGGTTGGATTTTCATTTCGGATATTGTCATATTAGAATGAGGGTATAATACATCCACAAAATAGTCTTTGGTAAAATTGAAGGTCAGTATGCTATTTTGTTTATTCCTTTTGGTATTACTAATGCACCTTCTACATTTCAGTTCTTGATCAATTTCAGTAATTTATAGTAAATCTTGGAAAGATTGTGCACAACATATTGACATGGAACAACACTATTGGAGACTGCACACCTATTTCAAAATCATAGAATATTTGAGCCATATTATATGTCATGAGGTCACGAAGGTGGACCTTAACAAAACTAAATATATGATGGAGTATTTAGTTCTAAAAACATAAAATTATACTAGGGATTCTTATGATTTCAATGGTTGAATATTAACTCGTTCAACAAAATAACTAGAAATTTATAGTTTCATTGGACTCAAGAAACTTCCCATTTCAATTATAAACATAGCACTATCATGTGTAGTGATCCAACCAGCAGCTAACAAGTTCACCTTTAACAGGTTCTCTTGGCCAGCTGACAGATTTTCCTTCAACAGGTTTGCCTCGATAGGTTCACCTTCGACGGGTTCTCCTCGATAAGTTCGTAGTCAAAAACATATCAACATGCTCTATGATAGGTTCTCCTAGCCAGTCGACAAATTTTCCTTCAACAGGTTCGCCTGCACAGGTTTTCCTTCGACAGGTTCTCCTTGATAAGTTCGTATTCGACAACATATCAACATGCTCTGCGACGGTTGAACTTATGACTGTTATAAATTCTGTAACTGAACTTAGTGGGTAGTCACCCAAACATCTCATCATCCTCTATATAAGCATGTACATTATGTAATATAGATATCTTTCTCATCATCTTCTAAATCCTCCATCTTCATGGAGCAGAGATAATAAATTGGTCTGAATTCTTGCATATGTCTGTGTGTATAATTCTTGTTGACTTAGTGTGTTTTATTTCTTTGTTGTATCTCTTTATATGCTTTCACCACAATAGAGCTTGACTGATTTAGTTGACTGTTGTCCCCACTGTGCACCTGGGCATGACCTAGATCATTGGAATTAGAGCAAGATCTTGTCCATAGCTTAAGTTACATAAGCACTTCCATTGAAGTTATTTAACTTATGTCTGTTCAAACATGCTCGCAGGCCCAATGACACAAGAAAACACTTTCTTCGACTTCAAAAAGTATGACAAAAGAAACATGCAATAGACGTGCAACTGATGAGACAGAGCAACTCAAATAAAATCCATGGCTCGCCAGTGAATTGAAATGTTCTCCTAGTTCAGCGAGATTCTCCTAAGAGTCACTGCAAACTCTGGGGAATCCTTGACGCGATATTACTATGATAAAACCATCCCCTTCAAAGTGAAAATGAATCTGGACATACTGAACCTTGAAGAAAATATCGACGCGGAATCTGTCGACAATTGGGTGCAACATTTGGAATCTTACTTTCCGGTAAATCAACTCTCTGAAAAGGAAAAGATCACCATTGTGTCCTTGAAGGTGTTAACCTCCGTACACTGGTGGTGGGAGAACCTATCAACAAAAATGGATAAATAATAAGATCCCATCAACACATGGGTAAAATATGTTTGAAAGGAGTTCTATCTTCCCAAGTGCATTGAACAGTAGTACAGGAAGTGGCAGCAGCTAAGGCAGTGGAAAGACTAGTCTATACAGAGTTATACCGATGAGTTTTATCGACTAATGGCTAAACTTGGAATCCAAGAAGAAGGGAAATTTCTTGTCTTGAAGTGCGTTAGTCTTTTATCCTCATACATTTAGTAAGAGATGGTGTTTCTCACTGTCAGCATGCTTGTGGATGCATCTCATTACGCCAGCAAGCTTGAATCTAAACAAAAAGGAAAGATATGTTTCACGAACAAGCCAACATGTCGAACATCTGACAAGAAGTCGCAATCCAACTCCGACAAGTTAAATAATCCTTTTTAGCAAAATCCACCAAATCATGATCATCAAAGGAAGAACTTTCAAAAATACAAGAGGGATCACAACAAATAGAACCTTACTGGGAAATGGTGTGATTATCATAGTTCATCATGGAATGATATGTTAGAATGCAAAGCTCGGAACACATTTTGGAAAAATTGTCGACATCTGACTTGTTCGACAAAACCCTGGTAGAATCTGATCTAGATGCATCAGCCCTCCTAGCTTCTACCTCGACCACTCCGACAGCCTCAACCATCATTGATGAGGAGGAATGAGAGAGCCTATTCCATACACGAATATCGGTTCAGAACAATCCATTACATCTAATTATGGATAACAGTAGCCAGAATAACTTTGTTTCTGAAGATCTTGTGTAGAAATTAGGTCTTGTAACCACTCCACATCCTAAGCCTTACAATATCGGTTGGATGAAGGATGGGAAGGAACTAAGGATCACATGGAAATGTCAAATCGCCTAGTTCATTAAGCCTTTTGAAGACGAAGTACTCTGTGACATGGCACAACTTTCCATAGTCGATGCCCTATTCGGTAAACCCTACCTATGGGATCAACATGGTACATATCAGTCATGGCCTAAGAAGGTGATTGCCAAAATCCGAAACCAATGGTATGGCATACCAGAGTGACAACCCACATCAATGGTTTCTATGATATCTTCCAACCAAATGAAGAAGGTTATCAATCATTCTCAAAAGTTTGCATTAATCATGATAAAGCCTCAACATTCCAGGAAGACTGCAGCAATGAGTTGACTCACCGACCAGTGCAGCTCTTGACAGCAACAACATATCGACAACATTCTTGAAGAGTACCACAACATATTTCAAGCAACAGATGGAGTACCTCTGTACTATCAGGTAAAACACTCCATTGAACTTGTAGTTGGTTCTTCATTACCTAACGCATCTATTTACATAAGATCCATTCTTGAAAATGAAGAAATTCATAGACAAATCCAGGATTTGATTGACAAGGGTCATACCTGCCCTAGCTCCTCTTTGTGTGGAAGTCTAGACCTCTTAGTTCCAAATAAATATGGGACTTCATGCATGTGCATCGACTACCAGGCTCTCAACAAAATTCCAGTGAAGAACAGATACCCTCTTCCACAGATTGATGAACACATCGATAATCAGAAAGGTGCTAAGTTATTTATCAAGCTCAACCTCCAGTCAGGATACCACCAGATTCCAATCGATTCCAGTGATGTATGGAAAAATACTTTTAAAACCAAGGAAGCATTGTTCGAATGGTTAGTCATGCCTTTCAGCTAAACAATGCACTTGCAACCTTCATGAGATATATGGATGACCTTCTACGACCATTCATCGGTAAATATTCCATTGTCTATCTTGATGATATATTTATTATCAGTTGATCATGGGAAGAACATGTCAAGCAACTTTGGAAAGTTTGTGACACTCTCCAGCAACATCGGTTGTATCTGAACATGGACAAATGCTCATTTGCGATGACCAACATCAAGTATTTGGGGTATGTAATTGACTCTGCAAGCATTCATTTGGACCCAAAAAAAGTACAGATCCCCAAATATTGGCCCATTCCTCAAAACATTCATGAACTAAGAAGTTTTCTTGGTTTGGAGAGTTTATATCGACGATTTATACTTGGCTTTAGTCACATCGCACGACCTTTGAATCAGTTCACAAAAGGAAATGGGAAAACTATCTTCAAATGGACACTGACACAACAACAAGCTTTGTATTGCACTAGTATGTTTGTTACCTGGTCTGCATAAGTCCTTTGAGATTGAGACAAATGCATCAGACTATGCCCTTGGCATAATGATCACTCAGTCATGTCATCCAGTTGCATCTCATTTCGAGACTTTTAGCGACACAGTACTTGATATATGAAAAATAAATGTACGCCATTGTGCAAGCTCTTAAGCAATGGAGACACTACATTCTTAGAAGGGAAACTGTCATCTTCACTGACCATAAGCCTTTGCAATTCACTCTGACTCAGTCGAAACTACACACAACCTGACAATTCAAGTGGATTAATTACTTGCAACAATTTCAGTTGGTAATTAATTATAGAAAAGGAAAATCCAATGCCATAGTCTATTGTTTAGCAGACCACCCATTACTCTACTGTCTACAGTGATGAGTATGCAAGGTTATGACACCACTACTTGGCCTCAATTTTATTTGATAGACTATAATTATTATATAATCTATTAAAAATTTCATACCGACAAGTTGTTGACTGTCAACTACTTCCTAAAGAACACCTTGCTATACAAGATTGGACATATTTGTGTACCAACCGGTGAGCATCGATAGAAGCTCATTTGGGACGTTCACTACAGCAAGACCGCAAGACATTTTGGAGTCGCAAAAGCACTTTTTATCCTCCAAAAGTATTTCTACTATCCTTCACTTAAATTTAACATCAACAAGTAGATTTGATCATGTGTGGTTTGTGCCATTGCTAAATTTCAAAATCGACGACAAGGATTGTATACACCCCTTCCAGTTCCTAGTCGACCATGGGAATCTATTTCTATGGACTACTTGACGGGATATCCTACTACCAAAAATAATCATGACATGATACTAGTAGTAGTTGATAGATTTTTCAAGATGGCTATACTCATACCATGCAAGAAGACTACAATAGCACAACCGACTGCTCAACTCTTCTTTAAACATGTGTGGAAACACTATGGCCTCCCAATGACCATTATTTTCGACATAGATGCTATATTTTTCAGCACCTTTTGACAAACTCTATGGAAACAACTTGACATGAGACTTTCTTTATTGGCAATGTTCCATCCACATACAAACGAACAGATAGAAGCTATAAATTGATTAGTCATACAACTGCTTTGCATGTACAACCACAAGCATCATCAAACATGGGATGAAAACCTTCTGTACATACAACACATCCACAATCATGCTCAACACATTTCTATGGGAAAGAGTCCATTTGAGATCTGTTACAGATTTCAACCATCAGTTCCTACCGACATAATCAGTTCCTCGACACAGGTGAACTAAACTGACTTCAAAGGACAAGAAGTGGAGAAAGCATTGAAATTCATAGATCAAATCTACAACATCCAGAAGTAATCAGAGGAAATATTGCAATGAGAAAATGCAAAATATAAGGCTTGACACGACAAGCATCATATTCCTCATTCATTCCAAATTGGGGATCAGATTTGGTTACATCTAAAGAAGGAGTGCTTCACTGTTCCATACAGAATCCTTAAGCAGATTGGAGAAAATTCTTTTCAACTCGATATTTCTGCATGCCTTAGCCTACATCAAGTTTTCAATGTAGATCTTCTTCGACCATACCATGTACCATTGTCGGAATATAATGACTTGCAGACAGCAGAACCTAAAGACATCCATGCAGATGTTTAGGAACCTCTTCTTTGTGACACCATTGTGGGATGAAACATATGCCTTACAAGGACGAACTCCATTCCCTTGTTTCAAGTGGCTAAATATATACATCTCCCCGCGCAAGGAAAATGGTACTCTACTAATGAAGTCACCAACAGGTTTCCTCACATGAATGAATACACAATGCAGACCATTATTTCTTAAGGAAGGAGGAATTATCCAACCAGCAGCTGACATGTTCTCCTTTGACAGGTTCTCTTGGCTAGCCAAATATTTTCCTTCGACAGGTTCTTTTGGCCAGCCAAAATATTTGCCTTCAACAGGTTCTTCTGGCCAGCCAAAATGATTTCCTTTGACAGGTTCACCTTCAACAAGTTCATAGCCAATAGCATATCAACATGCTCTATGACGGTTGAACTTCCGACCATTATAACTTCTATAACTGAACATATTGGGTAGTCACCCAAACTTCTCAACATCCTCTATATAATCATGTACATTATGTAATATAGATATCTTTCTGATCATCATCTAATTCCTCCATCTTCATGGAGGAGAGATAATAAATTGGTTCCAATTCTTGCATATTGTCTGTGTGTATAATTCTTGTCGACTTAGTGTGTTTTCCTGCTTTGTTGTATCTCTTTATATGCTTCCTCCACAACAGAGCTCGACTCATTCAGTTGACTGTTGTCCCCAGCGTGTACCTAGGCACAACCTAGATCATGTAAAACTCATGTTTCCAACATGCCTAACTTAAAAAGGAAAATTATGCATCAAGCCATGGTATTGGTGTAGTTTTAATGTAAGAAGGAGAAGCTCTTTCCTCCTAAAGTGGTCAATTTCAAGGAAATCACTTAGTCAAACCTATTTATGAGAAGGAAATATTGGCCTTGATATATATATTTGGAAATAGTGTCCTTACATAATAGTAAGACACTTAAAGATAAAAATAGTTCAAGATAGGTTGAAGTATCTTTAAGAACAATTACTCTATTTAGAAGAATGACAAAACGTTGAAACAAAGATGTTAGGTTATGCATTTAATTTATATACATAAAATGGAAACAAAGTGTGGTAAATTAATGCACTTTCAATGAAATAAGAGAACACTAAGGTCGTTCTTTATTGTATTTCAATTATACAATATTTTTTATGGAGGAAACAATGTTTGATATAATTGTGCCAAGACGAGACATCATGGAAACTCATTCAATAACTACAACATGATCCTAATGCATACAATATGTTTCTCTAAAAGAAGAATTTCTTCCTTCATGTATAAGGTTAATCTATAATTATATAAGAAACCTCAACTAAAATGGATGATCCTTACCTAGTTGCACACTTCTCTTATAGGTGGAGACACATTATTTCTAAATGGTTATCACATGATTATAGAAGGTTATAATTATATAAGAAACCTCAACTAAAATGGATGATTCTTACCTAGTTGCACACCTCTCCTATATGTGGAGACACATTATTTCTAAATGGTTATCACATGATTATAGAAGGATTTTTTCTAGGATGTTTTGAAAGTGGTTTTCAATAGATTTTTGTGAATTTTTTCGATTTACACTGTAATAAATTAAATATGATCAAGACCTTCAGACTTATAACATTATTAGCCACATTAAGTGGTCTTTAGTAAGAGGCATTAAAATATTTTATCACTAGTCTTCTAAAGTATGAAATGAATAATTTCATCATGGTATTGGTGGATTGACTCATATGTATACCCATTTTTCACTTTATTTCTCATCCTTTTAAAGTATGTATTATATTCATAACATTCAAAAATAATAATTCAAAAGGTGCATGGAAAATACAATATTATTTTGTTTGTTTTTGATAAATGATATTCAACGGATTGTGGTAAAGTGTTTGTTTTAATAAGATAATAAACGAGTCAATCAAGATACCAAGTGTTATATAACTAATTCCCATATGAAATGAGCAATGTCAAGAGGTATCAAATGATTTTATCAAAAGTATGTGAAGGTATTAAGGGTATAATTTCATCATGATAGTGGTTGATTGAACCATAGGAATGACATTTTTTCTCCCCTTAGCTTAATTTTAATGTAGGTATGAAAACCTCAACATTCATTTCAAAATTCAAAGGCTACATCTAAACCTCAACATTATTGTAAGTGATGAAGATCCCATTTTCAATAGTAAATTTTATATTGATTGTTGGTTTATTGTTTGGGAGCTAATGTGGTAAATAAATACTCTTACTACACCTAATTTGGTTGGAAAACTAATATTTTGAATAAATTTACAGAAGAATATCTTCATTTATTTTCATCTAGTAAATAATTGCAACATTTCAAGTGGTTAGATTTGGTAGAATGGAAGTACAACACTTTCATCCTTCATCTAAAATTTCCTTACTTATGGCACTCCATGTGTATCATCCACTATTTATCGCAACACCCTAGAAAGGGAAACCTAATTATAAAGTGGTGGAGGATCACATTGAGGAACAAGAAGAGGTTCTCCAACTATTCAAGGAATGCTTGACTACAACATAAAATATGATGAAACAAAAAAATTAATAAGCATTAATGAAAGTCACTTAAAGCTGAGGATTTGATATTTATAATGTTGCAAATACATGCCCCTCTAGATGGAAGAAAAAAAAGGAATTTAAATTAGTACCCAAAAAAATTGTCCCTACAAGCCATTGTAAAGGATTGAGAAGATGACATATGAATTGTATTTTTCCCATTTTTCACATGTACATTTGGTCTTCCATGTTTCTTTTTTAAGGAAGGTAATCAGAGACAACATCTCAATTCATACTTTCCTAAATCTTGTTGAAGATGGAAAAGTCATATTCTTCGAAATAACTTAAAACAAGGATCAAGAAGCTAACGAACTTGGAAATTTATAAATATGACATTAGCTATATGAACTTATCAATTTAAATAATGTGGCTTGGAGATATTATTTATTCAAATAGAAACATAAAAATTGATCGACATTGATGGAAACACTTGGTTGAAGGGAACATGTGTGTTTGGCCATACACAATGTTTGGAAGTATCATCATATCGTTTACATCAATATTTTTTAATAAGATGTTTCCTCCCTCAAACATCATTAGTATTGATTAAAGTTTCACTTGATTTAGGTGTGCCATTATTGAACTAGTTCTTTCATGCTTATTCAACTATGGGCCCATAACAAAGTTCATCATAGATAAGAATCCATGACTAAGCAAATATGGAAGGAGACACTTATTTGAAAGGGTTACGCATGTTAATCCATTGGGTTTCAAGTCATTATATTACTTTATTTTTTCATTATTATGAGGATCATTATTTGTAATTAGACTATTTGTCTCATATATTGCAAGATAAGGAGTTAGGTTCTCTACAACCCAGTATGGGAGAGATTTTGTCATGTACTTAGCTTAACACTACATTTGAAAAAATAAAAAGTAATTAAAAAAATGTGTTGTATTATAAAATAAAAATTAGAACCAAATACAACATAATTAAAAATCCATGTTCTCTTATAAAATAAAAGTGAATCCAACATAGATCTACGTTAAACCTGCACCAAAGGGATCAAAATTATTGAGGTGTAAATTTTATGAACATGTAAAAAATTTCATATAAAAAAATATTATACCTCAAGAAATTGGATCCCTTTTGTTGGAGACATTTACCAACATACACACTTTTTTTGGTCAAATTGGCCTAGTTAAACCACTATCCTAAGTATAATTGACATTAATTGACATCAGTGGAGCATTAATTGACATCATCTAGTCACACCCATGCCTACCTATAGTCAAGGAGGCTAACTTAGCCTTCTCCTACAATCAAGGAGGCTAACTGGAGCACTCCGGGGGTGATCTGAGTGATATTAATGCACCTAATTGCTAACTAGTGGTTACAATAAGTTGAACTAGTCAGTTAAGGTGCCTCTTCTCATTAAATATATTATTTAATGATCTGGAGTCAATAGGGGAGCCTCCACCAACTTCTGATGATCAGTTCAACTTCAGTTAACCTCATCAAGGTTCATTGAAGTCATTGAAGCACTAGCACTTGATGGTTGGCTTGCTATGACATGTGTTTCATCTCTTTCAGTTGAGATTCAGTCATTTATTGCACTATGACTCTAGTTAGGGTTTGGTGAGTCAATTAGGGTTTTGGTCAAGTGGTTAACTCAGTGTGAACCAATGGCTTACAGTCAGTTAAGCTAAACTCACTCATTGAATTTGAATGACCTCGTTGGGTATTCGAATTCCTCATCGATTCAAGCTATTGCTTGACATTGTTATTGCAACTATTCATTGTTTATTGAATATACAGAGAGGAAACCATTCTGCTTCCAATTAACACCATTTCATGAGTTATTTGTTGATTATTCTTTGATGAGATTGATGCTTTGTTCCTAGATCAATGTGCAAGAATAATATGGCATCAGATCTTACAGCAGGACGAAGCTCTATCTCTCAAAAACAAGCTTTTTGACAGATTTCTGCATGAAATTTGAGCAATAGCTCAAAAATCCAGCACTGCACCAGAAGCCAAGGCTTACCACTTAATATCCCAAGTAAAGAACTTGTTGATTAAGCTTTCTTGATTGACCATGCTAGGTGTGATGAAAGCCTAAAATGTGCAGGCTGTCTGACCTTACAGTGCCCTTTTTGTTTTTATTTGTAGGTTTTAACAGGTACAACTTCAAATGGACTCATCAATTCCTCTTCTCACCCCATTCACAAGCTATTCGGAATGGAAGTTGAAGATGATTGCATCTCTGAAGAGAAGATGTCTCTATGAGGTGTCTATTGGACTTGGAAAATAGTCTTATGAGAATGAGAATGACTAGCTAAAAGATGGTGATAGAGCTTTTGGAGCAATATTTCTGGCCCTTTCTCCTAGCTTGCACTACCTTATTGGTTTTGTTGAATACCCAAAGGATCTCTAGACAAAATTGGACAGATCCTTTGGCAAGCACAATGAGGATCATAATAGCAATTTCGAGATCACATCTAGCACCACAAGAGCTCTTTACTCAAAATTATTAGCCTCTACTCTCTCTGATGAAATTGTTCAGGATGAAGATGAAGCAGAATCTTCTACACATTCAATTTTAATTGAAGAAAGTCTCCATGCAGTGACTCCTTCTCCTGATGCTCCGGTAGTTCATGAGATCTCTGATATCTCATCTCCTCATATTACTAAAACAGAAGAAGACATTTGAATCTCTGATATTAAATAAAAATACTTCTGCACTTCCATGCAAACATTGACTGGTGATTTTCCTTTGAATTCTGTGCAAAATTTACCAGTAATTGCTTCCGAAAGTGAAGAGAAAATTTATTTTTCTCCCTCTAATGTTGCTGATGGTGTGAAAATATGTAAAAACTTGGATATTTTGGAAGAAATATCAGATTATAAGAGTGACACATTTTCTTCCCATGATCTAGATCTTCTAGCAAAATCCTGCAGGATTGCATGCACCAAAATTCAGAATTTTGAAGAAAAAGACAATTGTGCATCCACCGTCTCGGTTGACCATAATTTTGGATCTGATATGAAACTTATTGGATCTGATATGATATTATTTGGATCTGATATGATATTTCTTGGTTCAAAATTTCAGGTTCATAAACCTTCAGTACTGCTTGTAGCTATTCTCATCAACGGTGTGAAGAAACAAGTACAGCAAGTCTCCTACAAAACTGCTGCTGGGGATTTGATTTCATTTCACAATTTTGGATCTGTTGTGAAATTATTTAGATCTTATTTAAATTCTGATCTGATAATATTTTGTTTATATTTTAAAATCCAAGAGCTTTCAGTCATGCTTGTAGCTGCTCTCACCAATTTTGGTGTGAAAAATCAAGTATCACAGTTCTTCTTCAATTTTGCTATTGGGGATTTGGTGTTACTTTCCTCTTATGAGGTTGCTGATATTTTATTTTGTGAATAATTAGCTATTTCTGAAGCTATATAAGATTATGGAGCTCAATCATTCACTCTCCAAAGTCCCAGGGATTCTCTACCTTTGGTCACATGCTCATCTCCTCACAGAACTAGTAAACAGGAAGACATTCTACATCCGCTTGGACACTTGCTCCTAAAAATTGGGGATGATTTTACCACTCATGGTTTTCTGTTCAAGGCTGCAACATATCATTTTTTTGAGTGTTCCACACATGGTTCGAATCCTCAAAAACCTTTGCTCTTTCTTTAGATGATTTCAGCTGCTCTACATGGGTCTAGTTTTCATCGTGCAGCTCTTTATATTTCTGATTCAGTTGAGTGCATTTTTTTTCTTCCAAAGTGAAAGATTCCTCTAGACATATTCATTTATTTTGTATTAATAGGTTCACATGCACAGTCTCAGGATGCTGTTGCATAGAAGAACCAATTCTTTATTTACTGCTTAGTTTGAGGAGGAGTATTTTTCCCATGAGGTTTTCCCTGTTTCCTTGGTTATATTAAGCAGTTACTTTATTGTACAGGGTGAACTATGGCCTTTGTTGCATGGGCCCTAGCATTTTTATGCATCTATGTTTTCTAACTCTTCTTGAGTATAGCTCAAGGGGGGGTGTTGGAGACATTTACCACCATACACACTCTTTTTGGTCAAATTGGCCTAGTTAAACCACTATCCTAAGTATAATTGACATTAATTAACATCAATGGAGCATTAATTGACATCATCCAGTCACACCCACGCCTACCTACAGTCAAGGAGGCTAACTGGAGCACTCCGGGGGTGATATGAGTGATATTAATGCAACTAATTGCTAACTGGTGGTTACAATCAGTTGAACCAGTCAGTTAAGGTGCCTCCTCTCATTAAATATATTATTTAATTATTATTTATTATTATTTAATGATCTGGAGTCAACAGGGGAGCCTCCACCAACTTCTGATGATTAGTTCAACTTCAGTTAACCTCATCAGGGTTCGTTGAATTCATTGAATCACTAGCACTTGATGGTTGGCTTGCTATGACATGTGTTTGATCTCTTTTAGTTGAGATTCAGTCATTTATTGCACTCCAAATTCAGTTAGGGTTTGGTGAGTCAATTAGGGTTTTGGTCAAGTGGTTAACAGAGTGTGAACCAATGGCTTATAGTCAGTTAAGCTAGACTCACTCATTGAATTCGAATGACCTCCTTAGGTATTCAAATTCCTCATTGATTCAAGCTATTGCTTGACATTGTTATTGTAACTATTCATTGTTTATTGAATATACAGAGAGGAAACCATTCTGCTTCTGATTAACACCATTTCATGAGTTTTTTGTTGATTATTCTTTCATGAGATTGATGCTTTGTTCCTAGATCAATGTGCAAGAATAATACCTCTATGCTTGGTAGATATGGGTTTAAGATGGACCTATGCTCGTGTATAAAAAGGAGAGTAATATGCATAATTAAGAATTAGATAAAGTGTATAAAAAGTTGTCACTTAAAGTGACATTTTTATTCATTGTAATACCTTGTTTTCCTTTAGAAATTTTGAGAGTATTACAACTATTCTTTGAGGACATTCAATTATGAATGACCCAGCTATCTAGAAAATTTGTATCGAAGTATTTTTTAGGGAATCCAATTTCGAATGACCTAGACATGTGTGAAACAATTATTCACTGATGTGGTGGTTGTATCTCTTATTCTGCAATCAAAGTAATAATAACCATAAAACTAGGTTCGAGTATATATTTAATTATTATAGGGTTTGTGCAAGCTGATGAGGGTCTCTTTTAATGTGCTAGATGCAATAGAAAACTGAAAAAATAGGCATCCATCAACTTACATGGATATTTTTAGACACTTACACAATGAATCTTGCGATGAGTAAAAAATAATAAATGTAGGAAATTGAATGGTGTTTACAAATAGATAATTTTTTTCTATTGAAAATGTTCTTAACTATCTAAAGTTAAATCTTTTTTAACGGGTACTTTTTATTTTTGGGACAAATTATAAGGTATATGTTTTTGTGGGTGCAGCCTTTGAGTGACTAAATGATGGAATAAACTTACAAAACTAGTATACATATAGAGAACATATAGTACTAGTGCATGACTATTTTTCCAATAATAAAATTATTATTATTTTTTTTTTAATTCTCTAAGTGATCAAACCTCGAAAATAGTATGTCAATTGTGGGTGCAGCATTTGAATGTCTTAATGCAATTATTTGGAAATGAGTTTTTTATAGCATGTAGAGGTCGGTGTTCTTTAGTGCACCATACAAGTTTTTTTCAAAATGGTTGAGAAACAAAAGACTTATAGATGAAACACCAACAGTGTGTTTTTTGAGTTGAGGAGTGATGATAGAAGATAAATAAGAAAAAAATAGAAAAATTTACATATTCTTGTTAAAAAATGCATATTTGGAATTTGCAAAAAAAACCATATATGTTTCTAAAATTTCATAAAAAATGAAGGTGTGCAGCATACCATAACCAATGGATAAACACAAGCATATTGAAAATTTGGATATAATGCTCAATTAGACATGGTTTATCATACTCCAAGTCATAGGCATGTTGAATCCGAAGCAAAGTCTGAAGCAGACAGATAGGAATAAGAATGCCATGCCAGCATGGGTGGAGGCTCGGCATTATCATTTGGAGGGAATACATTTTTGAATTTAAACAAAATGCACGCTCGTTATATTAAAGAAAAATGTGTGTGCGTATTACTGAATAAAAATGAGTGTGTGTTATATTGAAGCAAAACGAGTGTGTTTCATTGAAGAAAAAAAAGTGTGTGTTGTTAAATACTACAATGATTGCTTGTTATGTAACTATAGAATTGACCACATTGTCAATTATACCAATACTTTGATTATTTTATGTCCCCCTTCCCCCCCCCCCCCTCTTCTCCTCTTCCCCTAACTCTTACTACCCCCCCTCCTCCTCCCCCTACCTCTAACCTTCCCTCCTCTTCTCCCTACCCCTAATCCCCCCCCTCTCTCTCTCCCTCCCTCTCTCCCACACACACTCTCACACACACACACACCTATGTCCCCCATTACCACTAACACTTGTATGTACCCTCCCCCCCACTTCTAAACCCCAAACCCTTTCTCTCTACCTATAAGTCTTAAACACCCCCTATTTTTCTATCGCTAAACACTTAACTCCCCTGTCCCCTGAAACTCCTAAACACACACACTCTCTCTCACACATCCCCCTATCACCTCTCTCTCACTCCTAACACCTAACACCCTCTCTCTCCACTCTTTATTTCTCCCCATCTCATCCAACTACACTTAGCCCCCACCCCCTATATATTCCCCAACCGTCTCTCTCTCTCTCTCTCTCTCTCTCTCTCTCTCTCTC
>LPNX010258257.1:52931-90473 GCA_001517045.1 Pseudotsuga menziesii
CAAATAACTCTAACCCCCACACCCCTATTACATCCCCTCTGCAACACCTATACACCCCCACACCTCTATTACATCCCCTTTGTAGCACCTATACACCCCTACATTAATCTAACCCCCCATTCCCCACTCCTAAACTCCTAACACACACATTCTTCACCATATTATCACACTCCTAAGGACCCCCCCCCTCCTCCACTCTATCTTTGTCTCACTCACACGCACACACACACACATCCTTATGTCTCCCCTTACCAATACACCCCCTAACCTATAACCTACAACACCTAGACACCCCCAGACACATCCACAGGTCTACCCTTACCAGTAACACCCCCTCTCTTATATCACTCCCCAACCAATCAAACTACCTCTAACCCCCACCCACCTATTACATTCCCTCTACAACACCTATACACCCCCACATTAATGTAACCCCCCACACTCCTAACACACCCTTTCCTCTCTCTCACACACACAAACATACACACACATCCACTAACAATCCCTTACCACTAAGACCCCCTAACCTATCTCTCTCTCTCTCTCACAAACCCCTATGTATCCCCTTACCACTAACACCCCCTAACCCATCTCTCTCTCTCTCTCACACACACACACATCCCTATGTATCCCCTTACCACTAACACTTCCTAACCTATCTCTTTCACACACACACACACATCCCTTGAGTTTAAAAAAAATATAGCTAGGTTGAAGAGATGGGGGGTGTTAAGGCGCTAAGACCTAGGGAGTGCTTGTTAATTCTCGCTAAACATTGAATGATCCCTTAGTCATGGAACTACCTTCTTAAATGCTCCTAAATGCTATTCGATCAAAACACACACTCGTTTTATGTGGTTAAAATGAGCTCCCATTTTTGTTAACAATAATGAGTGCATGTTTTGTAACAGTATAAACAACAACAGTCCCTATTAGAGAAACATTCTATCATACTTCACGCAGGTTTTGCAGTCCGTGTGCAATTTCAGGTTCCAGATAGTGTGTTCATTCTCTTATTCACCATATTATAACACAGAATTTTGTTTTTGACATCAAGCATCTCCATCACAAGTGTCTAAGTATTGCTTGGATCATGGTATACACTGAGGAGAAAGACATAAAGAGTTAATTGAGCAAGAAATAAACCAACCTTGGGGAATATCCCATTGAAGATCACCATAGAACATCTCCACCATTGTTTTTCTTGCAATTGAGTAGCTAGAAAAGGAAACATTAACTTGGTCATTGTGGTGGAGTATGTAGACACAATTGAGCAAGAAAGAAACAAAGATTGGGGAACCTCCCATTGAGGAGCACCATAGAGCATCTCTACCATTGTTTTTCTTGCAATTTTGGAGCTAGCAAAGGAAACATTGTTCCCAATCTCCCCACTAAATTAAGTATCTAGACATAATTGAACAAGAAAGAAACCAAGCTTGGGGAGTCTCCCATTGAAGAGTACCATTGACCATCTCCACTTTTTTTTTTTTTCAATTGAGGAGCTATCAAAGGAAACCCTCCTCCCAATCTTCCCCTTAATTTGAGTATCTAGACACAATTGAGCAAGAAAGAAACCAAGCTTGGGTAATATCCCATTGAGGAGAACCATATATCATTGATCATTGTGGTGATGGGAAACTCACGCAATCAAGTAAGAAAATAAGTAAGGAAGAGGATACCCAATGAAATCCTTGAAGAAATTAGAGAAAAGAAAAGAAATGACATGACCAATCGAAGACTCTCTATGGACACTAAACAAATTCCAGTTTTTGAGGATGCCATAGTTCTTCCTATCAATCCACATCAAGAAATACAAAAGCATTCACTCAAGGGGCCTTTGTTCTCCATATCAGTAGAAGTGCAAGCACTGCATGGCACTAATCGAGTATAATTTAGGTGCACATCAAGGCCACCTGAAACCTTTGCAGATTGAAATGGATGTGGGTATACAAGTGACGAAGTTAGAGAGACGTTGAATGTCGAACGTATTCTCAAAGAAGACAATGTTGTTGCAGATTATTTACATCTTGATAGATTGACCGCTTGATAGATTGATAAATTGAATAGAATTCTACAAATTGATAAATTGCACAGGATTCATCATGGATTTGTTGTATTATATTCATACTTACATGACTCATGTCGTATATCCCAAGACCATTATCTAGCACTCTATCTGGGATATGTCTATTGCATTTGCCTTGAATCTCAAAGTTGGTCCTATAAGGACATCTTATTGAATCCGATAATTTGTTTCTCCACGGGAGTCATGTAGTTAAGGAGTGGTAATCCTAGCCTAATAACCATTTCCAATCCTATCTTACAAACCCTATAGCCAATCCTAGTAACTCTAGCTTGCACTGTAAACTATGGTTTGGAGCCTAGAGGTAGGAACTATATTCCCCAGGTAGGGATTCAATAGGTGTCCCTAAAATATTGTAGGAGGTGGGATTCAACGTGCCATAGAATGATGGTCATGGCTCGGATCAATGAACCATTGATTTTGTTGCATTCAGGACATTGAGATAGTGCTTTCCCTCTACTATGGGTCCATGGACAAGGGCTCATGTTTTAGGTCAAATTTGGAAACTAGGGTTTTTCTTAGTAAGAAAATGTGAAGTTTTTGCACATAGGGGTCAACTTTTCAAATTCCTCGACCGTGAACATGTGGCTAGATTTTACACATGGAACCTCCCTAAATACACTTGCATGACCCATCGGAACCCTGTTTTGATGCACGGTTTCCACTCTTTACTGTATGTAGGGATTCAACATGTGTCCCTAAAAGCCTATAGGAGGTGGTGTTCATCATGGCATAGAATCATGGCCATGGCTTGGATCGATGAACCATTGACTCCGTTGGATTCAGGACATCAGGATAGTGCTAGGGATGGCCCTCTACTATGGGTCCATGGACAAGGGATCCTATTTTAGGTCAATTTTGGAAACTAGGGTTTTTCTCACTAAGGGAATGTGAAATTTTTGCACATAGGGGTCAACTTTGAAAATTCCTCAAACGTGAACATGTGGCTAGAGTTCCCACATGTAAACTCCCTAAAAAAACTTGCATGACCCACTAGAACCCCATTTTGATGCACAATTTCCATTCTGTTCCCCAGGTAGGGATTCAACAGGTGTCCTTGAAAGCCTATAGGAGGTGGGATTTAACATGCCATATAATGATGGTCATGGCACGGATTGATGAACTATTGAATCCGTTGTATTTAGTACATCGAGATAGTGGTAGGGGTGGCCCTCTACTATGTGTCCATAGACAAGGGATCTTGTTTTAGGTCAATTTTGGAAACTAGGGTTTTGTTGAGTAAGGGAATGTGAAATTTTTGCACATAAGGGTCAAATTTGCAAATTCCTTGACCATGAACATGTGGCTAGTGTTCCCACATGGAACCTCCTTAACACACTTGCATGACCCATCAGAACCCTGCTTTGTTGCACGGTTTCCATTCGATGCACCGGGTACAGATTCAATAGGTGTCCCTGAAAGCCTATAGCAGGTGGCCTTCAACGTGCTATAGAATCATGGTCATGGATCAGATCGATGAACTATCGACTCCGTTGGATTCATCACATTGGGATAGTGCTAGGGGTGTTGCTCTGATTTGGGTCCATGGACAAGGGATCCTATTTTAAGTCAATTTTGGAAACTAGGGTTTTGCTTAGTAAGGGAATGTGAAATTTTTGTACATAGGGTTCAGCTTTGCATATTCCTCAACCGTGCACTTGTGGCTAGCATTCCCACATGGAACCTGCCTAAAACTCTTTCATGACCCATTGAAACCTTGTTTTAATGCATGATTTTCATTCTATGCCCAAGGTAGGGATTCAAGAGGTGTCCTTGAAAGCCTGTAAGAGGCAGGATTCAATGTGCCATAGAATAATGGTCATGGCTCAGGTTGAAAAACTGTCTACTCCGTTGGATTTAGGACATTGGGATAGTGCTAAGGGTGGCCCTCTACTATGGGTCCATGGACAAGCGATCCTGTTTAGCTCAATTTTGGAAACTAGGGTTTTTCTCAGTAAGGGAATGTGAAATGTTTGCACATAGGGGTCAACTTTGTAAATTCCTTGACTATGAACATGTGGATAGTATTCCCACATGTAACCTCCCTAAACACACTTTAATGACCCACTAGAACCCTATTTTGATGCACGATTTCCATTCTTTGCCCCAGGTAGGGATTCAACAGGTGTCCTTGAAAGCCTGTAGGAGGTGGGCTTCAACGTGCCATAAAATCATGGTCATGGCTCGAATGGATGAACCATTGACTCCATTGGATTCAGGATATTGGGAGAGTGCTAGGGATGGCCCTCTACTTTGAATCCATGGACAAGGGATCCTGTTTTAGGTCAATCTTGGAAACTAGGGTTTTGTTTAGTAAGGGAATGTAGAATTTTTGCACATAGGGGCCAGCTTTGAAAATTTCTCGACCATGAACATGTGGCTAGTGTTCCCACATGGAACCTTCCTAAATACAGTTACATGATCCACTGGAACCCCATTTTTATGAACGATTTCCATTATATGCCCCAGGTATGGATTCAATAGGTGTCCCTGAAATCCTGTAGGAGGTGGGCTTACACATATATGCTGATGGTTTGTGTTTGATCCACATCACAGAGAATAAATGATACCCACAATAGGGTGTGACGTAGAATTGGAAAGAAGAATTAATTGATATATGTTTGAAGGTGAGTTTAGATCTTCCCCTCTTGAAAACATAGTTGCTGCAAACTATTATTCCATGTGTCTATGTTGAGAATTTTGTTACATGTTGTGAGTTGTTGAACTTGACTTATTTTCCATTATTGTCAAGCAAGAAATATTCTTTGTTTGTCTTTTCATCAAGGTGGAAGGAGTTTTCAATCTCTATGTGGAGGTTAATTGATCTTAGGATCTCATATCATTCATTGGACTGGAAATTCAAAATAAGGTTGTTTCCATATTAATTTAGCTTGGTCATCCAAGATATGTGAGCATTTGTACGATGAAATGCAGTAGGAGACAATTCCATTACATCAGTAACCATGTAATGGAACATGTTTATGTTTAGAAACAAGTGGACAACCTATTATGCCATTATTACAAAATATTTATATCTTCACACTACAACTGTTTCGAATAATACTCCATAAACATAAATTTATAAAACAAGATTCAGAATAGTACTTCTCCAATCAATTTAAACTATAACAAAATCACACATATTTTTCATCTCTTCCAAAGTTGTTCATCGACGTGATTCATCAAATTCCATGTACATTAACAAAATGATAAAATAATGTGTAGCATATACATAATGTGTAGGATATAATCATAACCATTATTTTGAATAAACCTTATACTCGGATACTTTTAGGTTTGATGTGTATCCCATATATTCGTTAGATGAAAGACATCATGCCAAACACCAATTTCATTTATGTAGACCACACAGGTGCATCACTTAGGTGTGTCAACTTCGTGCATCCTTTAAAATTTTGTTAGGTTGTTATGTGGGTAATGTGCTTTTTTTTTCCACTTAGTTAGATCAGTTGCTTAGTTGTGCTAGGTGCTTATGTGTGTTAGGTATGTTCCATCTTTGTGAATATAATTTAACATTGTATTTACAATTGGATCGTGGTAAAAAAAATATAAATGTACATTTTTGTCATTACGTAATATTGTAATTGTGCACTGTTCTCAAATTTATAACTGATATCTCCATGCAATCATAAAATCTATCAAAAATTGGCAACACTACACATAGAAACATTATTAGCTACACGTGTATAATCACACTTAAAATACTGAACCATGAATATCTCAAGATCCTTGATATGAAATATTTTTTATATCATGAAAGTTATAATACAAAAATAGTAGGCCCTTATTTGGCTTGTCAATGTACATGTATCAAAAACATCTTTGATGTACATGCAAACAAAAGTACATCTGTCCTAGATTGTGCCCCTATACTCTAACTTCCTATTGTACAGAAAGATACATATTTGTCTTAGACTAACACATAAAAAATATAACTTTCTCTTTTTTTTTCCTGACCGTGATGCTTGTTTCCTCTCTCCACAACCATTGTGCATCTCCGGCGACTACAAATCAATGATAATATTTCTTGATCAGGTAACTAAACTAGTACTTCCCAACAATAACAAAGTTTGAAAATTTAAAACATGACTCAATTGTACATAAAAGAAACACTCACTACATCCATCCGGGGTATAGATGCCTCTTGTGTCCTCCTTTGCAAAGAGTCTCTCTGCAATGCTTCTCTGTGAATAAAAAAAATATGTCAATTATCTCAACAATTATCAACATGTACATGAATGAGAAGGTACTAATCAATTATGTAAAAAATGAACATCTTACCAAAAAAAATTGTTCCTAGGAATGGGACTAGGTTTCTTTAGTAGCAAGAGGAGTCATAGGTTGAACATCAACCTCAGTCGCGTGCACTAATAGACTAGGGTGTGGCTACATTCACCAAATGATAAAATAGTTAGACATCGTGCATGTCCATTGAAAATACAAATGAACTGTACAATTACAAATATTCAAGTAGATAAACCTCTGTGTGACTTATCCCTATTGTAGATGTAGCATTGACTGTAGCATCAACAACCCCACTAAGGTCTTACATGGATGACTCTACATCATGATGCTGTAAACATGCGAAAATAACATTAAGAAAACCTAGATGTGAATTGAATTCAAAGCTAACCAACAACTGCCATTGGAAGTGTGTACATTACTGTGGAATGAGTAGGTTTACCATGATGGACACCTGCTCTTTTTAAGGAAGAGGGTCGTTTAGTGTAGAAAACCCTCTTATCTACGTTTGGACTATGGGGAGATCCAAACCAAAGAGGTGGTGCAGGGATTTGAGATGATGTCTGCAGTCATAAAGTGTTACCATAGTTAGACATGGACTTGAATGGATGGAATAATATGTACTGAAAAAATAACATGCTGCAATATACTTACTCCTTCATGGGACATATCTCCCCCATGGGAGGGACCACTACCAACAATTTCTTTCCCCTCTTCAGATCCAGATAGCATCTGCAAGTTTAAAAATTATAAATATTAGCAATCTATAAAGGAGTGTACAGTAAGAACTTTAAATAATTCAAACAATATTGAGTCATTAACCATGTACTTACATTCTTCAGGTAATCATAATTCCACTTGGGAGTAATTCACTAAGAATAATGTCTCCAACAGCCGGTTGTAAATGGGGTTCTTACAACTTCAAAAAATGTAAATATTAGACAATTTAACAAATTAATCAAGACTAACACATGCATTAACAAAATGATATGTATAACAAAATTACACATGCTGAAATATTACCTCTATGTTGGTTGTTTGGGCCTCAGATACAACCACATCGGGTGCACTACCACCCCCCTGAGAGGCATCAATATCCTACAAGAGTAAAAATTGCATATAATACGAATCTTTTAATATGTGTACAATATGGAAAAATTAAAAATTGAATAGCAATGTCCTTACCTTACCACCAGTCATCGTAGAGGTACGATGTGTTGGTCCAGGACCATAAGAAGATTGACAACACATTGTGTACACGTGTGGCTCACTCTAGGGCACATGTGATGTCAATCTATCCCCACCAATAGATGGTCCTCTACCACCGGAAGATGGTGGTTATACCCCACCAGATGAAGAGGGCCCTTCCTGGTTAATAGTTGTGGGTGTTGGGAAACCATCTCAGCTAGAGTAAGAAATGACTCATGTGTCTGGGTAACCATATCAGGTGTAGGAGCTATGTTTGGCCTTAGTAGCTAGGCACGGGGTGGAGGTATCATTCGATTGGCATCTCTATGCCTGGAATTGGGTCAGTTTTGGGGCATCCCCCTACCAACGCCTTGGAACCCCAACATGTCAAAATAGTTGACATGTTTTTCCATAACAAACTTTGCATACAACTTTCGGAGGAAGTACAATGGTACTTCCTTATTGTTGTGCGGGGGAATGTCGAAAACCATGTACCATCTATCCATCCAATGGTCTCTAATCGGTGGAAAGATGCACCACTCAAACAAAATATGTGTCCTAGTGCTCTCCGGAATGTCATCCATCCCAGGCACTCTAAATAATGTATATATGTGTTCTTTGGTTATTTTTAGCTTCTTTATCTCATTGCAGCTCAAACCATCAACATATTCTTGTATTTTTCTTTCCTTGTAGGATGTGATGCTATACAAAGCATCGTTCGATCCAGTGATCGTATCAACTATTGTCAGCAACGAGGCTGACAAGGAGTAGTGGAGCTCATCTCCTCCCCTCCAGGCAGAACCAATCTCTATAAGATTCCCAATAACCCTCAATATCTTAGCATTTTGGTCCATAGTAGCCACTGCAATCATAAATACACATAAAATATCATTAGAAAAATAAACACATGATATAATGACACCTCTAAGAAATGAAAAGTGTAAAACTAATGTACGACAAATAAC
This sequence comes from Pseudotsuga menziesii, assembly GCA_001517045.1. Lineage (NCBI taxonomy): Eukaryota > Viridiplantae > Streptophyta > Pinopsida > Pinales > Pinaceae > Pseudotsuga > Pseudotsuga menziesii. The sequence continues at coordinate 61,431 of LPNX010258257.1, forward strand.
AACATAAACTAAATCTCTTATTTAAATTTTAAAATTGATCTTGAATTTTACAGTAAAGAATAAACATTTAACTTTTTTCATTTTAAATTTATGTCGTAAATTCAAGTATTAATTCCAATTTCCATATATGCATGTGTACATAAAATGTCACTATGTACATATGTTGATTGGGAAGCTCCTCTATCTTATTTTAAGGCTTGGATCATGAAGTTTCATCGAAATTATGAGGTGCTAACTAATTCCCTTGCAGGACCAACTCCCAGATTGCGGGTAGAGGCAAGGGCTAGAGCCTAGAAGAGGCGACATAATGTGATATTTATGAATGAAATCCCAGTATAGGAAAGGATTTTGTTATATGTGTAATTATTTGTTGTAGCGTGATGTATTTTGGACTCCAAAGTCCATTTAGAAGATCTTTGTTTATATGTAATTTGGGCCAGGTATGGATTCCACTTGATGTTGTTTTAGTTGTATGCACTCTTTCTATATACCCATGAGAGACTAAATGCATAATTGTGTATAGTGGCTTTTATGGTTGCAAGGTTTCCACTAGATTCTATCATGTATGATAGTATGTGATTGGCATGTAATCAAACACATCAACCTCCCTATGTGTCTTGATGTTCGTAGAGCCTATTGTTAAACTTGATTGTCTTGACCTTAACTAAAAAGTACCCTTTAGTCAAGAGGAAATATTTGTTAAGCATGGGAAGCTTCTATACCTTATTTTAACACTTGGATTAGGAAGCTTCATCAAAACTACAAGGTGTTTAATGATGATCTTGGACGACCAACTTAGATATTTCAAATAGAGGCAAGGGATTTACCATGTTTGTTTATGTATTTTAGGGAAGATATGAATTCTACTTGAATTTTTTTTTTAGTTGTACGCAAGTTTGCAATATAATTGACAAACTTTGCATATTTGTCAATTTTTGTTTGGATTCACAAGGATGCTTGCGAATATACATATGCAAATAGTGAATTTGATTTTTTTTATGAGTTAATCTGGGTTTTGGTTTACATTGGGCATGTAAATTACTTATGCAAACTTGCAATGTACTTGAAAAACTTTGCATATTTGTGAATTTTGGTATGGATTCACAATGATGCTTATGAATATGCATATGGAAATAGTGAAATTGATTTTTTTTTTACGAGTTAATTGGGGTTTTGGTTTCCATTGGGCATGTGAATTTTGGGTATGAATTTTGGTATATAGTCAAAATTAGTTGGTTTTTATGATAAAATTGGGGTTTTGGTTTCGATTAAATTTCTTTATGGGCATACAAATTAAAATATTTTGGTTTAATTTCAAATTAGGGAAAAACAAATAATGAATATAGGGAAAATAGCATGAGAGGATTTGAAGAAAATACCTCACAAAGAAGAGATTGATCCCAAGGTGGAGTTTGTTGCCTTTTTCTCACCCAAACGCGTTCATCCTAACTCATTATGGTTCATCCAAGCTCCAATCAATGCGACGTTGTGGCAAAAATGATGGGCTCGACCCATTTTAACCATAAAACAAGTTTTAAGAAACGAGAGCGCGTTTTTGTAAGGTAAAACATGAGCGCGATTTGGCTTGCTAAAATGGGGGTGTGTTTTCGTGTACTATCTTAATTGGCATGCATGTTGGAAGCCTTGGGACTAGGCTTGACAAGGTCGGGATTGTTTGGGATGATTTTTATTTTATGGATTAAGAGTGATTGAATTTACTCTACCATTGTATCTAAAAGGTCCCTCAACTTTGTGCACTCACCCTAGAGTATAATTGTGTAATTATATTTAAGGAACTATATTGTTGTTGTGCCTAGATATTTAATATAATTACCATTATATTTATATATATATATATGGGTTAAAATGAAAAGAATCTTATTAAAGTTTAATAACCATATGACATAATGATAAATATATTATGTTTGGAAATATAAATATGTCTTATATAAATAGAAACCATGATGATACGCTACCTTTAGGGGTAAACGCGATTTTATATATAGTTTTAAAATATGAATAACTATGTTAATGGATTATGATCAGTATGATTACATTGACTTGAGGTCGAACACAAAATCACAGGTGTATACAGAAATTTCACTATAATTATCTTACAATTAAAATTTAAATGGCATAGTAATGTTTTTTTTTTCAAGAAGAAAAAACCTGTCCTTGTTATTCAAATTGAATCAAAAGACATTAATACACACTTAATCATGACTGTCCACCCAGAGATTCCCATCAGGGGGAAAGGCACATAATACCAAAAAATCCCATCGACAAACTGTCTCATCATGTGATGAAGACTGTCTGTTCAATCACATCGATCAAGAGCCAATAAACTCTATTCAGCATTCTAAAGAGGAGCACTTTCTATAGAAAGACAGCTGCATGTCTAGGGTAAATAACCCAAACAAACCTGAAAAAACACATGCATGTGGCCAGGGGATCCACAATGAGAGGAAGACCTCAAAAAACATGCTCAAAAGAGATGAATATAATCTTTAAAAACTAGGATATTCTCATCAAATTCAATAAAGCAGCCAAATCCTTGGGAAAGACAAAGTGCCTTTTTAGAAAGACGGTCAGCAGTCTTGTTGTGCTCTCGATATATGTGAGAGAATGACAGGTCCTGGAAGCTAGAGGCTAGCTTTTTAGTCTCCCGACACCAATGAACAAGTTCAGGTGGGGAGAGAGCAGTCGATCCCTTTGCCCAGTTGATGATTACCTGAGAATCGCCAAAAACCTGAGCAAGAGGGATCCCCATCATTTGAGATATGAGCAAGAGTGCCCAAAGACTTAGCAACTCTGCCTTGGTATTAGTGCCATTTCCTACCCCCAACGAAAATTCCAGGTAGTGGGAGTCATTAAGAAATATGCACAGACCAGCACCAGCAATCCTGTTGTTGGATGCACCGTCAAAAAAACCACATGAGAATGTCTAGACTGGAGTGGACCCAATATTCCTGCTTCGACATTTCTTGATGACAGCCCCGTGAGCTGGTGAATGTACTGACAGTAAAATCTGCTGGATAATGCTTTGAATGTTCCTAAATTTTCCTTCAAACACCGCTATGTTACGAGCTTTCCAAATCATCCACAACATATAGAAAAGCAGCAGGAAGGTAGACGAGCTCTTTGGTATTTTGTCCACCCATCCATAAACAATATCAACAACAGAAATGCCTGATATACTAATATTAAAGTGGAAATAGTCAACAAAAAAATATGCAACAAATTTCCATACCCAGCAGAAAGAAAACAAGTGCTCAACCGATTCCTCATTAGATCAGCAGAGAGGACAAATACCAGGGCCCGTGAACCCTCTTTTCTGTAAATTATCCCAAGTGAGGATTCGATTATGAAGGACAAGCCAAATAAAGAAGGAAATCTTGAGCGGAAGTGACTTGTGCCAAACAGGAGGACAAACATCCATAGAGTCCAGACGTGATGATGAATAGAAAATACAGTCATAAGCCTCCCTGGCTGAAATGGAGTCCTTGTTTTTATAATATGTCCACACAAGTTTATCAGAGCAGTCTGATAATCGTATACCTGCAGTAGATAGCTCAAAAATAAAATCATTCCAGATCGATGCAAAGGAGCTGGCATGCATTCTTAAGTTACTTCACTAACGTTTTTGAACTATAAATACAGATATATAATTGTATAATTATTTTAGTGCTATGTCGTTTTAGAATGTACTTAGAAGGTGGTAATTTTTAATGTGAAAAGCATGTTGGATTATTGAATTAATAATTATATATAGTTGAAATTTATTTATTTTTAAAATTATTTAAATATTTATATACAATAATATAGATAACATATTTATATAATATTTTAGGTAGTTGTTAGAGATGGAGCAGAAACCTATATTTAATCAAAATTATTGAAATTATTGAACAATTTAGCTTAGAAAAAAACACGTGAGAGTGTTGACCCTTATTCATGTTACATACAGGGTAAAAGCATGGTAATGTGTCTCACTTTGTGGCAAGAAAATGTGTTCTGTTTTTCTAAACTTATTTAAAATATTTATTATAAAAAATGTGATTTAAAAAAATTTTAAAAATAATTTTAACAATCACTTGTATATTATTTCCATATTCATATGAAAACGTATTGATTTTGATGTCTTAAAATGATAGGTTTTTGGGTCGCGCTTTTACATAAACATAAAACTTATTATTTATATTGATAATTTAATAATAATTAAAATATATCATAAAATAAAATTAAAAAATATGCACAACAATCTTAAAAGTGTCTATAAAAAACTTGTTCAAAAAAATTGGAATTAAGAAAGAAAATGAAGGTAGATATGGGGGGTCGCGGTTTTGTGAGTACTTATGATATGCCTGAAATAATAGTAAATGACCTCTAAATAAAATGAAATAAATAAGATAAAAACATTTATTTTTGTTTTAAAAAAATACCATATAAAAGCTCATTTATAATGAAAACTTTTGTTTCATTACACCATTATCTAATTCTTGATGGATTTGTAGATTTCTAAACAAATACTTTTAGTTCATAAATTTCATCACCGCAAAATGGAAAAAGTGAGACACATTACCATGCTTTTACCCTTTATCAATTTTTGTTATTTCAATTTTAAGACTGGACATTCTTATTATTTATATTTTTTTAATGTTATTTTGGTTATTTTTTATGCTATTTTAGTTATTTGTATCATAACAAAATTATTTAAAAAAAATATTACTATTATTATAAATATATTAAAATTAAAAATTAATATAAATAAAGTTAGTTAATGTTTTATTTGAGTAAATTGTTCATCCATCTTTAAGGAATCACCATGAAGTTGTTGTAAACTAAAAAGAATAGGCCAGAATGGACAATGTCTATGCATAAACCTCTATCAATAATGTCTAACCATTATAAAAGCATACACCATCAAAATTTATTTGACCTAATTTGTGTAAAACAATACTACTTTTTTATTAATGTTTTGACAATAGCCACTTTGAAAGTATAAATTTAAAACAAAAGAAAATATCGAGGTAATTAAACAACCTATAAAGTCCGTTCTTCAATTGATAGTGCACTTTATCAGAGTCAATTCAAACATGCTTACGTAATACAGCCTTAATTTGCAAGACTTTCAAATGAGGCGAGTTATCTATAGAATTTGAAGTTTGAATTTGAATGAAATCGCGAAAAACTTGATGTTTTTAACCATAAATAAAAACGTGTTATTGGAATTTGGATGTTTACCTTTACTTCTGTTTAGGGAAGAATCTTTAGCATTTAAATATATTTAATAATATATAGCTATTCATTTATTAGATTGTAATTTAGACCTAGGTTATTCAAAGTTATAAGTTAGGTTTAATAGTATCGACGTTGTTGTTATGCTTACAAGTCTATTTTGATTCAGATTTAAAAGAAGTTTAATAAATAATGGTGAAAGAAATGGATAACATTTTTTTAATTAAATATTATTTATTTTATATTTATATTAAAAAAATAATATTTTTAATAATAAATAAAAAAATAAATTAATATTAATTTAATATTAAATAATATATTTTAATCATTAATTAGTATTACAAAACTAAGTGAAAATTAATTAATTAGTATTACAAAACTAAGTGAAAATTAATTAAACAGTTAATTATCTTCACAAAACTGAGTCCTTGGTTGGCCTATCTGCATTACAATTTGCTTATATCTTACAGCTTGTGGCTGTGCTAGTTTATTAGTTAGATTGTAGTTTAAAGATAGTATATTAAGTGGGTAACTTGGGTGCAACTTAGCCACAAATATTGGCAGAGCGACGGTTGGATCTCAAACAGATTGCCTCTTCCATTTCTAAATGTGATGTTATGTTTTGATCTGAATTAACATTATGTTTTGATCCAACGATGCTGTTGTCCCAACATTTATTAATATACTGCATAATGAATATTGTTTGTGGTAGTTAAGAGGGTCCTTCCTCATTGCATGGAGACTACACAGTTTTGTAAGGAGAGCAATAAGCACCCGGCAGTGCAGCAATAAATGCTGTAGCTGCGGGGCACATCAACAGTTGGATTTAATTCAGCTTTTCATCCAACCCTTAATGTAACCAGCACACACAGCATTCATTGTTAATGTGCCCGGCAGCCACAACATTCATTGCTAAGCTGTGGGGTGCTTATTTCTCTCCGTTTTATAACATATTAGCAATCCGGACTGGTGTGATGTGATATCCGTCGGTCTGTAATTTCTAAAGCTATTGTCGATAAAGGCCAAATCAATGACTGGTGCTACCGAACTCAACCAGGCTCTCACGACAGGCTGGCTCAGAGTTTTCTTTAACGACACAACACCGTGCTGTACTGAAAAATAGACAATATTTCAGGGACTCTACTCATCCCAGGCCATATATTCTTTCTCAATTTGGTTTTTATTATCTCAATTATTGCGGAGAATCTCAGTAGGGCAAAGGGAGATTATCGCTTGCGCTTCAAGAATTTAAATTTCTATCCTCTTATCGTATCAATGATACCAGGATCTACCTTGCACTTTATGAATTTGAATTTTCGTCCACAGAACGCAACAAGGATACCATAATGGCTACAGGATGCCTGAAAAAAGTCCATTGAAACAGACCACACAGCAAAAAAAAAGGTCCACTGAACAAACAGAACCAAGAAGTTGTTCCACTGTCGTCAAGTTCCGTTGGAAACAGAGAGATCCGGTTACTTGCACGTCTAAGTCTACTTTTTCTTTTCTCTGTCGAAAACAATATGATAGTAATATTCTTACAAATTTGATATAATGATATTTTCAAAGGTTGATAGATTTACAATTGTTAGGATTAGTGCACGTTAATCATAGTTATCAATTATCATTTAGAAAAGATTCCAACTCCAAATAGTGTATCTTCCTTTTAACTCTCTCTTTGTCAATAATTTGTGAAGTTTAACAGTGAATCTTCTGTTTATATGACATCGGCATTCTTCAGATTTTGATTTCTCTTATCGGGATTTAGACTCCGTCTTGTGGTTTGTATCCAGACGTGTGACTTATTCTTCTTTACCGTCCTCTATCAAAGATTCTACAACTGGCTCACTACTACAGTACTCGAGGTCCTTCGATTTATAAGCACACACGAGGTTCTCCAATAATTGCGTCAAATGCAAACTCCTTCCCTCAGCCCGTGCCTGGAACGAGAACTGCAATTCCTCTTGGAGCCCCTCCTATATCCAATCCTCTAAGGGCTCGGTACTGGTATTACTGTGCAATTTTTTGCCTTGAATTCCACTCTTTTTACTCTCTGTCAGATCATTTGGACGAAGGGGTTACTACGTTTTGGTCCTGATTTCCATATTTACTATTGCTTTTAGTCAGTTTTTAGCCCTTTAACTTTACTTTCAATACAGTTTAATTATTGGGGCCTCTTTTAGTTCTAGCTTTGTATTGAATTTACTCATTGGGATACTCGTTTTCAGAAAAAATCTGTTCAATTCCCATCCTCTATATGTGCTACTGTAGCATTTCAAAGATTCGATTGTTTCAGCGTTTTTAAATTCTGTCTCAGAGGATAATTTGGCGCGGATGTTTATCCACACCACTATTAATTTACGATTCTATTTCCTCCATCTTCGGTTGTAGTGCATGCATTTGATAAGTTCGGTTTTTGCTTCTATGAGATAAATCTTTTGTATCTGTTTGTTGAGGTTGGTAGAATACACATAAGTGCATCATTCTTGCAGTCCATCTGTAGACTTTGCCTTTGAACTTGTTGATCCTCTTCTGACCTAATAGTAATATGGCTAGTCAATCTGCTTACTCTTCTGGAAGGTTTTCTTCCAGCAATACTGCAACAAACTGGACTTCCCAGCAAAACAAACTCTTTGAGAAGGCCTTATCTATTTATGACAAGGACACTCCAGACCGTTGGCATAAGGTGGCTTCTATGGTTGGTGGGAAAACCCCACAAGAAGTCAAAAAACATTATGAGATTCTGGTAGAAGACTTGAATTGCATTGAAGCAGGGCAGGTTCCTTTCCCCAAGTACAAGTCTTCCAGCGGTAACAATGGGGAGAGGTCTTGAGCGAGCCCTGGCAATTCTCACAAATGCCTTGAAGACGAGGACAGGTATGTCTACAAATTCTCAGTTCTTTGCAACTATGTTTTAACTTTGTTATATTCACCCTAGCCATTGTCTAAAGTAGACTACTTAGTTCCTATTCAAATACAGAAGGATGTCTCAACGATTTTCCCCATCTTCTACAAACTCCTATACCTTATTCCCACTTTATTCCTATAGACTTTAATTTTCACAATTAAAAACCCTCCTTTATAAATTAATATGATAAGATATTGATGAACAGGATGAATCCCTGTTGATACATTTGAGAACCATTTCTATTTTCCTTACTCTCTTACTATTTAAGAGTGACTTAAAAAATGCTGTCATTTATATCGTTTAAAGTTTTATAATAAAGACTTAAACACACCTAAGCCCATTGGTTGGTTTCCCCTTTATTGCTCCTTCAGTAGATATGATTTCCAAAATAATTGGAAATCATCAATAAGGAAATGGGTTTACCAAAAATATTCTAAATCATATTAATGTCCACTAGAAGTTATTTTACTGAATTTTAATGTTCATTGGAAGTTATTTTACTCAATTGTTTTTCTTCTTATATCAAAGTATAGATGGTTGGTCAAATTTAGAAAAATCAGTTAAATAAAGTTGGTCCGATTTAGACATAATCAATTAATTAAACTATAAATGGTTAGTTAGAAACAAAAACTAGTTAATTAAAGCATAGATCGTTGGTGAGATTTAGACCATATCAATTCAATACGAATTTAATACATGATTAAGAGGTCCCCATAGTTCACCAAAATCAGTTAAATAGGAATTTAATACCTCCTTAAGAGGTCTTTATAGTTCACTAGATTGTAAATATTGACTTATGAAATATCCTTTTTCTCGTATCACCACTTCGAATGAGACCATCAAGTTTGAAGATCAACATTTCTAGTTTGATGTTTTTAGGAATTCATTATTATTTTTATTTGTTATTAATAATTTCTAATTTGATTCTTTTAGGAATTCATTATTTTTTACTTGTTATGGATAATATTAAAGGGTGAAGATGGTTATTGTCTTGATAATGGATTATGTGAATTTTTGTTGAAGATTATTTTAGTAAATTAAAAAAAAAAATTTAATAAGTTTTTTATTTTGATAAATATAAAGTGTATAAATTAAAATTTCTACTTATTTATTTTTGATAAAATAGTTGTGGAAAAATATTGCTTTGCTTTATGTGAAAAACCTTTGGATCTTAGTTGTGAAAAACATTTTGAAAAAAAATTAGTGTTATTTTAATTTTTTTTTGTGTTTTGTAGTGGATTATTTTACTAATTTAGTTTGTTGTTTTTAATTGGACAATTTTGTGTAGGTATTTTATGGTCATAAAGCTACATTGAAGTTTTTAAAGTGAAGCTTGGCTCATGGTGATGTATAGATTAGTAATATTGGAAAGAATGTCTATGTAATAGTTGTAATAATGAGTTAATTCTAGTTTCATGGTCTAGTTAGAGACCAACTTGATGTATCATACCCTTAATTTATCTCACTCTCGTATTTATGAATATAGTAATTGGATGGCTTATCTATGGATGTGTACATATAGTGACTACTCCAATTTTGAAGATGTTAAAAGACCAATTTAAATGTAAGTGTTGTCTAGGAGAGCACACTAGATCTAACAACAAGGTTACTTCCTATGTAAAAATGCTCATTCGGAGCTGATATTAATAGTAATACACTTACAGTTTTACATCAAAATATAATTTCGTTTCCAACTATTTATGTTTTCCACATTTATATCATACAATTCTAGAATTTCTAGCACAACTAGGAATTTTTGCATATAATTGTTAATTTCTAACATTTAATTATTGTAGCCATGAAAATTATAAAAAACAAAGTAAAATTTTCATATTAACAAGTAGAATACCTGGTTTTCCGTATGTTGTAAATGAATTCTATAGTTTCCATGGAGTAGCTTCCTTTTGCCCACTTAGCTACCCCCCAAAATGAAAAACCTCCCTACCAACTAGCTCTTATTGTGTTGGCCCTAGGAAATTGGCAGATTTCCTAGCCCCCGAGTCCCCATACCGATAATCCCTTGGTGGTTTCTCTTTGTTCCTATCATGTTCCCTCAAATTGAACATTAAAAACATTGATCATGCTAAGTTCCTAGGGGCTCAAGTCGTTATTAATTATTCCTCCTAGGACAAATTTTTACCAATAATTGTTCTAAGGCATGTATTTAATTTTATTTCAGCAATTTTATTTATTATGCACAATAATGATGTGGAATTAAGGCTTCCATGTCAGGAGGGTGCATTGGGGAAAGTTAGTCAACTTTCCTTGGTAAAAATAAGAAAGTCCATGACAAAAGCAAGCAAGAGAATAAAGGGAAGTTTCTTAAAAGCAAAAAAAGTAGAGAGAGGTAAAAGCAGGAAAGTATTTCAAAGGGGAGGGTGCAGTTTCCTCTTATGGAGCTCAGAAAAGTTGTAAGAGAAAAGCAGGAAAGTTTTTTCAGGAAAGAAAGAGTTTCCTTATGGCCCATGAAAAGAAAAAAGTTGTCATAACTCAAAAGAGGTAGCTTTTGACTAAGGAACGGTGCAGTTTCTAATTATGAAGGATGATTTGGAATTGGAAACAATTCCACATGGTCCTACTTGCCTAATTTCTCAAAGAGAGCACTTTTGTGGCTAGGGTTAGGTCACCCATGGGGTTGACTTGCTCTCATAGGTCACCATTGGCCTCAACTTACTAAGCAGGTCATCCATAAGTCTATAAAAGATAAATTCAAACTCATTGCTTCAGTTTGGTTCATGATTTGATTGCTAAATGCTTATGTGAGCATTAATTTTGAGTGGTGTGCCTTAGACTACTGGGAGATGAGCCCCAGCCTTCCATTCCCCTCTCCTTCCATCCCCTTTTCTTCCATTGTAGGTTTGGAGTGCTAGATTATAGGCAATGAAGGATTTATAGAGTTATTTGGATCCTCCATCAAGTTCAGGTCAATATCTAGTGAATCCCTAGCTTCACTTATGCTCACAGCCCTTGCTAGTCATAATCCGGGCCTCTTGCCCCTTGTTTTTGGAGCATCCTTGTAATTGTCAGTCAATGATGTAATTTATGTTCTGTAGGGTCATAATATTTTGAAAATTACATGTATCAGGTTGAAACATATATGTCCATAAAGATTCTTGTCTTCAGTTTTTCCTAAAAGGCCTATTTTAGCAATATATGGGGGTAATTGAATCAAAATGAGTTCTATAAGGAATATGTAAGGTTGGGGAAGTGTTTGAAGGGAGTTTACATATTCAATGAACTGATATTTACTCCTGTTACAGTTCTCATGTTTTACAGAAATGCATTTGAGATGATTTAACTATTTTTTTTAGACCCTAGCTAGATTACTAGCTTTTAATAACTAGTTTTGGTAGAATTGATGTAAAACCATTTTTGTTAACTCAATATGAGCTCTGTCAATTCTTGTGGGTCAATAATAGGCCCACCTTCCCATATACAGCTACAGAACCATTTTTATTTTGGTATGTACCACCTTTTTGGATCTTCCTCTACGCAGGGTTTTCCTTGGGCAAAACTGCTGTAAAACACCAAATTCATCCAAAACTTCTTAGAACCTTCCAGAATATTTGAAAAAATGTATAAAAACTTTATTTATTCTATATTAATTCTAGATAAACCCTTTTCAAGTTTCTAGAATCCCATGGTTAAAACAGACCAAACTACCCTCCTTAGTTTCACGGTTTAGCTGCCCAAAAGCGTGGTAGTAGGTTTCCGCGGAGCAGATTCTGAACCCTAAATGGCACCAGATCTAAATGTGATAGGGGAGAGGGAATTCCATGTCTGATTTTCTTTGGTTGCTACCCGCTGCTCACTCCTCTTGCCTGCAAAATTTACCAGAATAAACCCCTTATTTTCCCAGTCCGAGAAGTCATTGTGTAAATTAGTTCAAGTTCAGAAATTTTATTATAATTTACAGAATTGAAGAGTGTTTAGGTCTATACATGAGACTTGGGACATTATAGTTCCAAACTTGTTTCCCCTTTAGTATAGTGCCACCATGTCCTTCCAATTTCTCCTGAGAAAATCCAACCCCCTTGTCCTCCCTTCACACTTATCTATATACATTTTTCTTCCTCCCCAAAACATTTTGGCTTACTCCACCAGTTTCCACCTACTTTATTAGAACCCTAAAATCATTGAATCCCCTACTAGTTTATTATTTCAAATTACAATTTTATATTATATTTCTAGTCTTATTGCCTCGAGTATCTCCATGTCATAAATGGTATTCCTCTACCGAGAGATATGGTGGAATATCCCTTGATTCAAGCATGAAGGTGGCCATCTCTTTCAATGACCAGTTCTTCCTCTTAGCTACAACATTTTCTTGTGGTGTGTATGCGACAAAATGTTGCATTTGGATGTCCTTAGAAGCACAAAGTTGCTAAAAATGTCTCTTGATGCACTCCTCTCCATTGTTACATCTGAGTGCTTTGATCTTCTTCCGAGCAATGTTCTCAACTAGGGCCTTTAAAACTTTGAAAGTCTCAAACACCTCAAACTTCTTCTTAGGAAAATAGATTCAAAAAAACCTATAATAACCATCTATGAAGGTAAAAAAGTATCTGTATGCATTTGTAGAAGTTGTAAGCATTGGTCCCGAGACATCACTGTGTATCCAATCCAGTGTGGAGGAAGCTCTTCTTTCCTTCCCAACATCATACTTTCTCGCTGGATGTTTTCCTACCAAGAGACCTTTGCAAATTCCTTGAGACAACTTTATGAAGGAAACCCTTTAACCATTTATTCAGTGTGCAAATGCTGCAAGTATTTGAAGTTTAGATGGCCAAATCTCTCATGCTTGAGTATGCTTGTCTCGTTGACATCGGTCAAGAGGGCACTTTATATGAGTATGGAAAAAAACATGAGAACTCATATGCCTTGAAGTCATGGTTTGCAACACCTTTAGCTATCAAATTCCCAGAAGAGATATTTGAGATATCAACTTTGCCAGGTTCAAACACAAATCTTTTTGGTGAAATCATCTGTGTCCTCTAATAAATAGATAACAAGTTTTTTTCTAAGGAAGCTACATACAAAACATTGTTGAACACACCATGTTTGAATTGTATTGTTCCCTTCCCTATAGCTAGGATCTAAGAATAATCTCCCATGTGAATGCTTGGACCATCAGTCATATCTAAAGAAGAAAATGATGATTTGGAGGAAACCATGTGGTTAGATGCTCCAAAATCTACAAGGAAGAGATGACATTATGAAAATACAGCCTGTAGTGCATGGAATCTCTCATGATCATTTGTGTTTCTTCCAAAATCAATCTTCCTTGCACCTTCTCAGAGGGAAATGTGAGTCTATTAAAAGGATTCGGCCATTTGATCTATATTTTTCTTCATACGGGAACTCTCTAAATGGTTTCCTTTCTTGTAATAGGAACTCTTGGTCTTTTCAAACATATTTTTCTTATGCTTCTTAGAACTCGAGGATCCATATGATGGATTAAGCTTCTCCATTGGTTTGCATTCATAATTTTCTTGTCATTTCCCTTCTACTCCCCTTTGGAATTGGAATAATTTTAATACCCAACCAAAATATATTGATTCTTGGAGGCTTTCAAGGCTCCCATTTGGATCAGTTTGTCTTGTACTTGGACCAGGGATTTAGTGAAGGAATTTACCAGTTTTGGGTTGTTAGTCTCCAAGAGTGAAAGGTGAACACAAATACTAAACATTTACGGCCAATCTTACTTAGAATGGATAGCACAGGTTTCTTGAATCGTTCTTTTCAATTCCACATTGTTTGCACTACATTACTAAAGACTTGAATTTGGTGAAGAACTATTGAATGGCTTCAAAACTGCTAGGTTGAAGAGAAATCAACTAATTCTCTGAAATGATGCCTCTTATCTCATATTTATTGCAAAATAGAGTGTCGGGATTCATCCATACCTCCGTGCGGTTTTCAAAACATCAAGATGAAAGAGCAATTCTCTAGAGATGTGCATACACATAAAACCAAAAGATTCATCAAGCTTGCTTAGGTACTTTGATTTATCAATATATATTTGGGTTAAACCTCCTCTCCCATTATGACCTTGTACATAATATTATTGAACAATACTAATTGCAGGGTATCAATATTCTTGGTGTCACGGGAACTAAATTCTCCATTTTGCACTTGTAACAACAACACAATTTTTACTGAAATCTTTTCAAAACCTACATAAAAATATCAAATAAAATATAAACCATTTCTGTAGAGATATAATACCATGTGAAATTACGAATCACAGGAGATCATCAAGCTAGAGAATACCTTACAGTGAAAGAATTTGGAAGAAAGATGAATTGTAGTGTAAAAATTTATAAAAATGCAATGTGAAATTAATCAGAGAAGATACACCAACTTGCATAAATAAATGGTAATAATTATCATTAATATTTATATAAAAATACCTACTATGATGGAGGAAATTCTAATAAAACTGGATTTATTTGAATCCATGACTGTAGACATGACTACCATAGGAACAATTACCACTCTAGACATCACTAGCGCAGCTCCGGACAGAATCAGTTAACAATTAATTAATTGAGTCTACTAGGTGAGGATGGATTTCTTTATCCTTAATTCATGCAAATCCCATGAAAAAGTGGCACAATAGGAAACTTGGCTAGCTGAAAGTGGTCATCAGAGCTTGACTCCACTCAGGTGAGGGTGAACTAAAGGTGAGACTCCTAGAACAGACAGTGGGATCCTAAAATAGAGGGATTGGTATCTAGAGCTCCTAAAATCATGCATGATGGAACATCAAATGGTTATTGGGCCCTAGATAAAATCTACATAACACTAAGAAAGTGATAGCATCATCCTAAACTAGGAAAATTTCAAAATAACTAAGGTGGACAAGGGAGGATTAATAAATAATCCTAACATATATAAATAAATAATTGTTACATCCGTTGGAGAGAAGAATCTCCAATCATGAGCACCAATTCATCCAGGAACCAACCTTACCCACAAGCATCAACCTATTGATTACATGCACCGACCTGGAAAGGACCAACCTGAACAAATGTTTGTCTATTTATGTGAGCTATGACTTGTAGTAATCAAGAAATAACCCATGAAATAATGTGTTCTTCAATTGTTTCTTCAGTTGCATATGAATGGAAACACCAACGCATAACTGTATTTACCAGTTGCAGCGGGAAGGAAGCTCCAACCCCCTATTTGTTTTACCAACTACCACTAGAAGGAGGCACCAACTTGTTGGTAGAGATTGCAACAGGGACTTGTAGACAACATTCCATACCCTTTACTATAGGGTGGCGAGATTTATTTGACAGAAATACATGAAACAATTTAAAATATTCTTGAGATTCCTAAACATTTTCAAAGAGTAGAGAGGGAGGAAGAAAAGAAAGAACCTCTTGAATCATGCCAGTTGTATTAGATCCTATTTCTTGAGCATTCATGGCCTTTAGGCCTCCATTACAAGATTTCTTACTAGTTCCTTAGCTCTATATCTACCTCTATGAACTTGAAAAATTTTGAAAATATTGAAATCTATCTACCAAAGCTTGAATTTAAAACTATATTTACAACATAGATTCAAACTCAAAATTGGTTGGAAACTATAATTGCATCATATTGAAACTAAGAAGAGAATCCTAACAATCCAATTTTGGAGGTGAATCCCTTATCCTTTGCTTTAAACTATCCTTCCCATCCATGCCACTAATAACCAAGAGCTTGATATGCAAAATAATTCTTCTAGCCTTCAAATTCTTTAGCATGTCTTTTCTTTCATTTTTTTGTCCTTTACTTCACCTCAAATTCCTTTCTTATATAGAATTGGGATTTGCGCACCCAATTGCCAAACATGAATGTGGGATAAAAAGTTATCATGAATTGATATTATTTTCATCAAATACCTCACTTTACTTACTTTTTCAACAAGTTCACTTGAATTTCTAGGATTTTAGGACAATTAATAGATACGACATGTATTTTTTCCACTCTAGGAGTTGTGGAAATTGGGTTTTGTCCCTTAAGTAGTCTTGATATCGAATTCTTTAGAGAAACCTTTGTATTCACATACTTCTTACTTTGCGGAATCACTGGTTTGATGAGAGATCAAAGATCTCAATTTGTTCCAAATTCGGGTCTTCATGTTGCGGGAGAAAAAAAAGATATGTTTCAGACCATCATTCCACTAGT
This sequence comes from Pseudotsuga menziesii, assembly GCA_001517045.1. Lineage (NCBI taxonomy): Eukaryota > Viridiplantae > Streptophyta > Pinopsida > Pinales > Pinaceae > Pseudotsuga > Pseudotsuga menziesii. The sequence goes on from LPNX010258257.1 coordinate 77,758, forward strand.
ACAAAATGAGGAATTAGCTACTAGGTGACTAAACATTCTAGTCACCACTAGTTTTTCAAGTGATTTACTACTAAATATGAGCAATTTTGATTGACCCAACTATAAATGACTAAAATTAATGACTAATTTTGTCACCAGTTAACAAATATGACTAGATAATAAGTGACAAAGTTAAAAATGACTAACATAAACAACTAATTTAGTCATGACATTAAAAATGACTAGCCAAAAGAATATGAATTACTCATTTATGTTAATCATTTTTAATTGTGTCATGGAAAATTGAAAATTTGACAATGATGTGAAAATTTTGTAAATTGTCTACCTTCTATTAGTAATATTGGTGGCATGCACCTCGATCTTCAAAGATCCAACAAAGAAATTGCATGAATGTTCTCTTGACCATATTTATCCCTATTGCACCATTGAAGCAAACCTGATTAGGTGCATTCCAAAGGAAAATTAGGTTCCTACGTCAATTATGAATTAGGTACTAGAACCAGTACCATATCGATACCTGGCTAGAAGCATCATAGCCCTACATCCCCTCGAGAACTGGCCATTCGAATGCACCTCCTCCACGTAGGCTTACCAAATGCTTCCAATGCATGGCCAAAAATACATGTCAACTTCGGATCTATGGGCTGAAAGTATTGTTCGGCCCCTTCTCCCCTATTTTTGCACTCAATACCCTCTTTTTACAAACGATAGGCCGGTTCAGGATCTCAAAGTGACTAGTCGGAGTGCTTCAAATGTATGGTTCTTACCGCTTCGATCGTGTTCATCAATCCAATAAATAACCAGTTTTTATGGCTTTTTACAAGTCTCAATGTTGCCAGAGTTACTGCTTCCACTTTACATTTGCAATTATCACCATCTCCAGCCTATGCACTCATAACCATATGCATTTTGAGCTTTCAACCTGGGAAAATCATGAGCACCCTCCTGCAATGCCACTATTTGGAAAGGTCACTACTTTTTGCACATCGACATTCCTCACATGCTCCAAAAGAAAACTGAAGCAGACATTAGAAGAAGTGATTAAACTTTGCAAGGAGGTTTACTTGTTGCAGATGTCATTATAGAGAAGGGGTCAAATGATACCTTCAACCCACAGATCCGAAGTTGATGTGTTTTTCTAGCCATGCATTAGATGCATTTGGTAAGTCTACATGGAGGAGGCACATTCGAATGGCCGGTTCTCGAGGGGATGCAAAGCCCTCATCTGTGGTTGTCATCAGTCACCATCCTGGAGAGTATTGATCGGATTTTGGTATCAATTGGAGTCAATGATTTGGCCAAAAAGTGATGACAACGACCAACTTCCGAGCCAAATCCATGACTCCATAGACTACTCCATTTATAAAACTAAAAAACTCATATGATAATTATTAAAAAATATAATATATAACCAATTAACATAATTTATATAATAAAATAATAAAAATAAAACAAAAAAATTATATATAATCTATATAATAAAATAATAAAAATAAAACAAAAACACAAAAAAAACTATATAATTTACATAATAAAATAATAAAAATAAAACAAAATAATATATAAAAAAACAAAAAAATTTCTATTTGCATTTGCAGCAAACCCAACACATCTCCACCCACCTCCATTACTTTAGCTTTCACACTTCCCTCGAGGAAAAGGAAGAAGGGAACCTCTCCATCCACCTCTGTTACTTTAGCTTTCATGCTCCCCTCAAGGAAAAAGGAAGAAGGGAATGAGAGATTTTAATGTTTCCATGCCTCTGTTTGATTGTTAGCTTGTTCGTTTTCTATACAACCTCTTCTCCTATTCTTTTTTTTGCTTTTTCTATTTTTTTTTGCTAGTGCGGCTTACTGGCCCTCCTTATGGTAGTCTAGAAATCTGAACTAGTTGTTCTAAAAAACAATTATAATCAAATAAAATTTGTGGTTATTATTGGCAAGTGTTCGTTGGTTCTAATTTTGGCTTGTTCTACGATATCCCACTTTCAATTAGCCATCAGCAGCACACTTCATTTCCGAATAACCAAACCTGCTGGATAATGTGCTTCAGAGCATGTATTGAAGTCGTTTGTGCGTGAGTGTTCATGCATGTGTTTTCTTGTTGTCATTTCACCTTTGGGGGTAATTGATTACTGCACGGTGTTCGTGTTTCTCATTGCAATCCTCAAAGGACGTGGGGATAATAGGTTTGATGTTCCTGTTCCTCTTGGTTTTTAGGATGCAAGGAAAGTGTTTGAAAATATAACTGAATGGAATGTGGTTTTGTGGAGCAATATGATTGCAGGGTATGCTCTGAATGGGAAAGATGAAGAGCTCTCAATATGGGTTGGAAAGTGTTGATGATGGGGATGAGGCTGAATTATTTTACTTTCTCGATGGTGCTTTTGAGTGCCTCTGATTTGTGCAAACATCATGACTTATGATCAGGGTAAGCAAGTTCATATCATGACCTCCACTCTACAATATCTACCCTCAAACACATGCGATCTATATTGCAAGCTCCTCCACATGGGATATATACAATGTAGGGTTAACATTCCTTATTCAACAACTTGGCTATTCTTTGCTTAAATCGCATGCAATCTCCTTCAAACAATGGAAGCACAAATTGGCATCTCAACAGCTCGATAGACTCCTCCAAGAGCTTGACTTCCTCACATAGAAACAATACTTTATCAGCTTGTCTGTGAACAATTTTTAGGTGCAATAGCCTCTCTCCCTGGCATTGTGGCCATTGGTGCCAAATAGAATCTTCTTTGGTTACCCATCATTCATGTCTATTACTCTTGCCATGACTGCGCCATTTTTCTTGGGTGTTTTCTTTCTCAATAATTCCAATCTCCCCCACCATTGTCCTTCTCTCTATTTACCTCTCTTACACTCCTGCACATCTATTGATGAGCTTAGGCATGCTATTTTTTCCCAACTGATTGCTTCCAAAACTTCTTTTCCTTCTCATCGAATTGGGCCTGCCACATGTCCAATCATGTTGTCTATGTAATTTTGTCCTTTTTTCTGAGTATTGCATCAAATTCACTCTCACATAGTCTTCCAACATTGACAAAATGCATCAAAGTCATTAACCATTGCAACAAATCCAACACTATATGTACCCAAGTAACCTTCAACCATCACAGGTAATATCAATGTCATTAAGTCATGCATACATGTCGAGGGGTAAAAATGTTATAGATAAGTATTCGATTTGTGGATTTCCATGGAGGTTTTCTTACGTCATTCCTTGAATAGTTCTCTAACATTGTCCATTGCAGATTTGGCCTTGCTTGAAAGTCCCTCCCAACACTGCCATACTTGGCTGGCGAGCTATGAAAGAAGAGTTTATCAGGAGATGTGAGTTGTCTTCACTACTAGTCTCATAGCCTGAGCACTTGGTAGGGCCTTGATGACCTTAGTAAATTCTTCTTGTTAGGGAATTTTCCTCTTAGCTGCGAGGCATGAGGCTACTTCCACTTTACCCCAGCACTTGGGATGCCAAATTTTCAGCCATCAACTGCTAAAGAGTGAATGATTACTTAAGGGAAATGTCTCGTCCCTGTAGAATTTGAGCATATAGATCTAAGCACTAAAATAAGAGAGATATACTGTAAAAAAGATATCAATAATCAACAATTTATGTAACAAATGTGAAAGCATAAATCATTACACAAAAGAGATAGAGAAAATAATAAGAGAGAATGTTGTATTGCATTAACCATGAATGGATGAAATAGAAAATATAAATAGGAAATACAATTTGAATTAGGTCTTTACAAACACTAATTAGGTGTAGCTAGAGAAAATATATTCCCATGATAGCATGCACACTCCCTAGGTTGATTTAATTGCTCCATCACTAACCTAACTGAACCCTGAGTGAACTAAGATACCCTAATTACTTGTTCCAACTACATGGAATCTCATATGAATGAGTATAGGTGCATGCATGTGATCCAGACACTCCAAAGACTCATCTAGTGTGCATGAGGCTAACTAGAGATTGTAAGTGAATTGGTTGATGCATGCATGAGTTCTAAGTCACACTGAACCGAACTGAATTGAACTGAACTGGAGAGGGCACCATTTAGGCCATGCATGTTAGTAGTAGGGCCTTGGGAGCTAAGAAGCTCTAGGGTGACCTAGGAGGCCAAATTGGATTCAATATGGGCCTGTAGACTCATGAAGTCATAGATTTTCCTACTGGTGCCTCCATGTGGATCTACATTCAATGGTTTACTTTATGTAATGTGATGTTAGAAGCAATTTTCAATTCATTAGACTGGAATTTTCTTATGGTTTAGCCAACACATGGTGACTTCATGTTTGATTCAGTCAGGAATTGAACATGAACATACTATCATGAAATGTAAGAGGTATGGGTCCAAAGGCTAGGAAAAATTGGATGAGATGTATGATAATTACATGGCTCAATTCATCAAGATGAAAATTAACCTTGTACTAACACTTGTTAAGTTAGAAGAACCACACTAAGGTTGGAATACGAGATGAGCAACAATTTAAAGCACATGAGTCAATATAAAGTATACATGTAACATCTTATGCCAACATACTTTCATACTAGAAAACTTGCAATGAGTAAATGAAGGTTAGAAAATGTCATATCACTAGAGGATTAGGCATTGAATCTGGCTGGGCATATAAAGGCATATGGACCATCTGACAAGGATGGAGGATTTCAGACACATGATCGGTAGTGAATCAATAGATTTCACATCAAAAATTTGATCAAATTCACCCAGGTGAAAAGGGGCGTAAAAGTGCTCTTTTCTGGTATTTGTGGAATTTCTTACATCAAAGGGGGAGATTGCTTGCTATATGTACCATTTTGATCCTAATCTAAAACCTCAAACTGATTCTTCTGAATAATGCCAGTTGGTTTCCATATTTTTTGGGGTCAATTAGGTATTTGAGGATATGATCTTATCTCTTCCCATTTCTTTGATTTGAATCCCTTGTCTTCTCGTTTTGTTTTGAAGCTTGTAAGGACATTTTATCTCCATAGTTGTGACAATTCTTGTGCTTGAAAGGGATGGCTTTATAATATTGCAAATTGGATGTGCACTCTTTCCTTCAACTTGATTGAAATGCTATCATGGATTAGCTGGACCAAGTCCATAATGAAATAAATTCTTTCATAAGTAACCATCTTTCTTTCCTGAGTTTTCTATGAGCCTTGAGGATTTGATGGAGGCAACAGGACTGTTTCCAGTTAACTTGGAATAGTAATCATTCCAAAATTCAAGGGGAAGGAATGGTAATCTGACCCAAAGTGGTGTAATGGTAAGGTTCTCCATGCGGTGTTCAAATCCAGTAGACCAATACCACATAAATAATACTGCATGATTCAAGAGGCATGGCCATTAGTTGAAAATTCACTGCATTTTTCTTGTGGAAGCTAGGATAACCAAGAAGTATTCTCTACCAAGGAGTGAAACCATTAAATCTCCCTTTGGCTTCCAATTTGCTGAGATCCATCTAGTGAGGGTTTTTTCAATACGTCAGAGGCCCATAAATTTGCATATCAGGACCCCCTTTTGATCAAAAGGTTTCTTATAAAATCACATTTTTCTTTGGATCAATCAAGTTTTCTAGATTGGAGTTGGCCTTATCAATCATTTTTCACAAGGTCTCTATCTCTCCCTATGTATGCATGTCTGTATAATATTGTATGCTCACTCATACATTTACAAAAAATTGAAAAACCTTTGTTCCTCTACAGTTATTGTGATAGAATACAGGTTTATGGAACTTGAGCTAATTGTGTTGATGATTCTACAGATTACCTATGGGACAGTTTTGAAGATTATGCATGGCCGGACAAAGTTTTGCTTACATTCTCATGAAGTTCCATATGGATCTGGAAGTGGGAAGCAGTCTATAGTTGGTTTTCCAAATGTGGATTATTCCAATAGTTATTGGGTATGTTACTAACTTCCTTTTTTGAGATGTATCCAACTTTTTGGTTTTTGTTTCGATCTGTTAAGTGCGGTTTCTAAGGGAGCTAGAGTTGTTCATAATTACTGATTTAGGTGTTAAATTTATTCTTTTCTTGATAAAATGTTTGTAGCATGAAGTGACAGGAATATTTGAGTGATTTATGCTATTGGAGGTGGAGAGTTATAATTTTTGTGCAGGAACATATAATATATCAAAAAGCTACCTACTGCTAGCAGGTCATAATTTGTGTACAAATTCCCAGGCCTTGGTATAATCAGTTGAAATGAATTGTATGTGTTGGATTAGGAGCCAAATTTTAATACCTACCCAAATCAAAAGTTTTTGACACTCTTTGAAATCCATTTTCCCATTAGTGAAGGACCTTAAATGCTTTATTTTGGTATTAATAGAATTCAGGGTTTCAACCAATGTTTTTGAACAAAACCCATTATAATTGTATTGAAAACAACAAGTTAAACCTTATGAACCATTAAGGGTGGTCTAATATTATTTTTGTTGAATTTCATACATTCTCATTTATCATGGCCTGTCGTGTGCTATTGCTATGCCCATATGTGATCCAGGTGGTTGATCTGGGCCATCTCAGAAACAACTATAACTTTGGCTAGTTTTCTGGTCCTAAACTTTCGACTCATTTTTTGGTCCCTAGAGAACATATTTTCAGCCTAAACCCAGCTGAGAATTACATGTCAGCGTAGAATATGATTAACTGATATTTCCCCAATGAGTTGTGTTTAAATTCTTGGAACTCATATCTATAAGTTGATGTGTCATTTTCACTCAGTTTCCTAGGGCATACCTTTTTCCACACCTCAAATCTTGGGATTAAGGTTTATTTTTTTATATTTTTTTCACTCTAAGCTATCTTCATACGAGTTTTTTTCCTCCTGGTTAAGGGATTCTTGCAAATGAGTGCAGTCACACATCTCTTCTTGATGATATATTCCACCATGGTAGTTGTAAATCTACAATGTTTTTCACCATTGTCTCCTTAACAGAAATTGGGTTTTCACTGTATTTTACTATCTTTTGTTCTTCCTGCAATATTGTGTGTCTTAGTTAAAACTAGATCAATATTCTTGTGCAATTAGGTTTTAGCATGCTGAAGTAAATTAGTGTGTTTCATATTATAAATACACAGGTCAACAGAGAGTGACGTTGAATCCTGTATTGTTAATTCAATTGCATATATGGAGAGGATTGTTTTTGTCTCTGCCTGTTGGTAAATATCATTTGGTTTCTATTAGATCAAATCTTTCTTTTGTTTATGAATATCTATGATAAATTGATTATTTGGATTTCAAAATGATTTCTAATCAGAATGTTTTTCACTTAAAACATTCAAAAGTAGTGATTCTATGAAAGTTGTAATTTATATACTAATTTATTTTGGATGTGGCTTTGTATATTGTAAGACCAATACCTAAATCATCAAACAAACAAGGTGATGTAATTACAAGTGGAATGATTATTTGGTTGTAACACATGAAAACACGTAGATGGATACACAATTATTTGCATTCATCACCTATTTCTGGTAACTTGGAGGTGAGTAATTTTTTTTCTATTTATTTGGGCATTGTTGGTGAATCCCACCAACAAAGATTCATCGATAAAGGGTTCCCTCTCTGTCGATGCCCTGTAGCACACTCTCCCTGAGCATCGGACCAGATAGGTTTTAACCTACCCAACAACATATGCAGAGCAGACGAGGTCTCACCCGAGGCCTTCAAGGGAGATATGTCAGAACCAAGTTTTCGATAGTGGGGAAGGAGGATATGGGGATCTGACGGAGGGAGATCATAACTTATTCATTCCTCATATAGTATCAAAATATCGCAGCATTATTCATCATATCACATCAAGCATAAATTATAGAAACTTAAAACCCACAGATCACATTGATCTAGAAGAAAGACACTGGATCACATCTATAACAAGTTATTTTAACAAAATAGAGCCACGGCATCACAATAGATCTATAAAAATAGACAAGAATTGAGCCATATGCATCGCATCATATATTAATATTGCATAAATGCAACACATTACATAATACTTCTCCAAAACTAGAGACTGCATACATCAGAAAGAATCCCAGATAAAATCGCAATCAAGACAGGAAAATCTCCATAAGGCAGATCGCACCAGATCATATCCCTTAAAATCGCGCATGCAATACAATTGTTCACAACTGCTCACATATGATGCTCTATTTCTATCTGTCTATTTCCAAAAATGTATCTATAAATAGCCTTATGCCATTACATCAAGGGTACACTAATAATTGACTTCTAACCGCTATTGACCGACTGCAACAAAACTTTGTCACAATAAACATAAAATATTCAAAAATGATTATTTTTTCTGCTTTGAACACCAATCTTCCCTTGGACGGCACTACGTGAGATTGTGTAGCTGCCACGATGCTGCATAACTTACTTGCTCCAAAACCCTTTCCAACAGCCCCCCAACATAGTTTTGTGGTTCTCCCTCGAGCCACGTCAGGTCGACAGGGTGTGGACCGACATCTTGTCCTTAAAAATATTCAAACTGTTGTGCAACTTCACAGACCTGCAGCTGGACTTGACTGGCGATACTTTGAAAATTAGTTAGAGTCTGCTAGACGGGGTGCTCCTCACTCTCCTTGCTGTCAACCAGTTGACGCTTCTCTTGAACGACCTGGAGCGTGGCGATGGCCTTAACAGCCAACAGGCCACCGATTTCTTGGAATTCATCGAGCTGCTCATGGTTCTTTTGCTAGCGTTCTTTGGCCCTCGCAGCTCGTTGTTATAGATCCTTCAGCTCGGTAGTCTGGGTGATCTGCACCATCAGTAGCATGGATTTCAATGACGCCTTCAGGGTTTTCAACCAACCCTCTACCTCTTACACCTACGCAGTCATCTCATCAAGCTGCTCATCTTGAATAATAATTTTCCAAAAATATGTGGTTTTCTCCATAATAGTTTTATCCTCTTTCTCCATGGTGTCGAACTGAGTGGCAATTTATTCAATGGAGGTCTTGCACTTCGTAACTTGCTCCGGTGGCGTTGCGGGTTATACCTGGGCCTCGAGCATCAGGTTAGTGTCCTGAAGATGAACTAGAGTCTTCCCCAATCGCTTAGCCTTTTAGACTAGGGTGAGCGCTGAGGTGTTGTCAAACATGTTTTGGTAGCCATCAGAAATAGCCTGCTCAACTTCACTGCACTTGGCACATAGTTGCGCCTGCTCAGCAATCAGGCGCTCTTGTGCCTTCTTGAGATCGGTGATCTCTTCAACAGCCTTCTGCTGCAACTTGGCCTATGCTTCCTTTAGCTGATTGATTTCTTGTAACTTATCCTCTACTAATTGCATGCAGACCTGGTGCAGCTCCTTGGTTTCCTTCTACAGCTTTGCAGTGGCATTCCTGGACTGAACATAGCCCTCAGTCAACTCTTTTTTCCTTGCACCAATTTTAATGTGACACCATGCTGCAACTTGACCAATGCTATAGTGGACAATTTGTTCAGATACAACATCACACTCTCGATATGGTGTAGCTGCTGGTGCACTTCTTCATTGTCGGTGTTGATTGTTGTCAAGGGAACTTACACGTTCCTAACCCAGAGCTTAGTGATGATCGATGGGCTGTCCTGCAGCAAAGGTCTCGCCAATGGTTGCTTGGAAAAAATATAAAAAATGGACTCTAATCTACTTCTTACTGCACCAAATTCTTCATGGTTAAATTCATGGAGCATCGTAGTGGCAACTATAGATGAATCCGTGATGGCATTGATAAGCTGCTGTCATTGGTCTTCCATCCCCATTTTGGAACCATTGTCGACCTCGTACTCCTGCCACCACTTAGTGCATATCTCCTCTCACATCCTCTGCACAATATCTTCAGGGTCTGTTGTTGACTCATTGTCAGAGTCATGGGTGCTAAATTCCGGTGGGGTAGGGTCTTTAGGGGTCTCTGGGGGTAGCTCCTTATATAACTCTTCTTGACTCACCATGACATGCTACTCCCCTGACCAATATTGCAGAATAGCATCCAAATATTCTATGGTGACCTTATAAGGCAATGGTAACCATTGTTGACCAGGATCCCTCCTAGCTTGAATATGAATGGAGTGGGTTCCAATATAAAATAGAAGGATCCACTGATACTTGGCCATGGTGTAGGGAGAAAATCTAGGAACGATGACATTGATAGTCTACAGTGCTTCCTAATAGATGCAGAAATGAATATCGTAGTTGGTTTGGTGACTGGGTTCTTTGACCCACCAGAGGTTCTGATAACGGGCATAGCGACAAACCTTGAATGCCTCAACTGCCATCGGTTGGTAGTCCTCCGGTTCCATCCATGCAACAAGAGCGATGAGAGTCAAAATCCAACTAGAAGAAAAAGGCCTCCCCATTTGAGCAACAATTGCATCCTAAAGTAACTGATTCAACAGAAATATGGACCAATTCATCTGTACCCCCTTGGCACATTTTTGGGCACAGGTGACAACTCCCGAATTGCATTGGACAGGTCAATTGCCACAAACAACCTTGATGGAAAAAATTCTTCCACCAAAGCACACTGTCTGCGAATTGATACTGTCAATGCGATAAGCATGACCATCTCTTTCTAACCCGAAGCACTTCTTCAGCTACTTCGCAAGTCTCTTATCCATATCTCTCCCACAAATAGATTGCGTTGGGTCCTCCCCAGCCTTAGGAGAACCTGTAATACTGGCAATCAAGTCGATGGTGAAAGGGATTGGCATATTCATCTACAATGTCCCTCCATTGAAACATGCTAAAAATTGCTTCAGACATGCATGTGCTTCATTCAAATCACCAAAATGGGGCATATTGATGAGCCCCAACAACCTAGACTTCTCTAATCCACTGGCCCATGGTTTCAGAATTTGCTGAATGGGACCACTAGGCTTCGAATGGATGGATTCATATGGCTCATCCCGGACATATTTAAGAAAAATTAGGTCATGGTCATTGAACTTGATCCTAATCAACATAGGGATGATGTCAACTAAGTATGTCATCCCTTTCTACAGTGCTGGCAACTTGGGCAGGTACTTCTGATTCTTCAACATCTTCCGTGGCTTAGCTCCTGGATGCGTAGGAGAAATGTAATCCAAAATATCATTTGCCGAGACACCCTAAGGTGCCATAGACTCAATAGCACCTGAGCTCGACAACCTAGTCTGTGCAATTCCTTCTCCATGCACCTTTGCAGACGTCTGAGTTTGCCTCTTCTCTGGCGACGCAGGAACGGGTCTCTACATCTGCCACTTCCTCTTCGGGATGGATGACGAACCTTCTAGCATACTCATGACTTTGAATTCCATAGTCGTGGGCCGAATGGGAGAATCGTATTCACTCAAGATTTCAATTGCGTCAAGGCCGCTCAACATCCCTTACTCCTCAAAGCCTGAAAATTAACTCAACAACTCGAACTATACTGCACTCAACACTCTGCTCAATACTTACACAGAATTCACATGCTATCTCTTCTCTTCGCAACTGAACAATGCCATCTGATGCATCCCACATGGTGTTTTATAGCCACTTCCAATTCTAAATCCATCATTACCAAATCTAACTTCATCATTATTTCCAAATCGGGTAGTAATGACACCAAATTCATCGGTGATATTATGCTTCTAATGGTCACATCATCCATTAATGCAGGTCACTTCAACAGGTATTGTTAGCCTACTGGTTTAACTACCTACATTTATTGCCTGATTTGACCACCCCATAGCCTGGAAATTGTTGCAAAGGGTCAATTGACTGTCACTATGTAGAAGGAGCAAGTCGACGAAGTCGACTTGAACGAAGACTGACTTAGTCAATCAACCGACTAAGTCGATGGGCCGACTAGTCGATCAGCCGACTAAGTCGGTCGGCCAACTAACTAGAAGATTAGTCGACTTAAATAACAGTTGTGTCGGTTCACCGAACCGATAGGTAGTTATTTTGTAACTATTTGTAACTTGTATATATTAGGCTGTTGATCCAAGCAAGAACTCAGTTCAGTTCTGTGCCTTGTATGAACTCATTACATTAATATAGTCTGTTTTTCCTATCTATTCTTGTCTCTTGTATCTGATTTATAGTTATGTTTTAGTATGTATTATTGGTAACCTTATGTGATCTGTGAGATTACAACATTGGATCCGTTGCCGGTAGTACATGTCTAAGATATATGCTCACATATGATACCAGATCAGGAGATCAAGGACTGGTGGGACCGTAAAGTTGCGAACTACTTGCAAAATTACGCAAGACGAAACAAATTAACAGTCGCTGAAGCTAGAACCAGATTTTTCACAGAGACACATGAAAAATTCGTCGAGTCTGTGCCACAACTGTTGAAGCAGCTTCTGGATGAGAAGACCGGACGCAACTAAAGAACAGTAGTTGCTAGATAAACTATTTCGAGGAGGACGAACAAATCTGTCGGAGTGGTTTGAGAAAATCACCGACGACTTCTGTGAAGAGCAAGCAGTTGAAGACCGAACGTCGGTAGAAACTGTCAAAGCGAAATTCTACACAGAATTCATCGATAAATTCTTGTGCTCCTTGCCGACCTTGCTATTCAAATTCTTGATAGAGAATGGATCAGGCCACATTGTCGAACCCAGACCACCACTGTGCGAACAGCCACCAAACACCAACTGGGCGGAGAAGCAGAGGAAGTGGGAGAAATTTATTGCAGAAAGGGAGTGGGAATACTTCCTGAGC